>PVHY01000155.1:0-304827 GCA_004024945.1 Uropsilus gracilis | reverse complement strand
CCCTTCCACCCTCTCCTGCTCCCCACCCCCCAGCTGTGTACTTCAGTTTGGTTGTTAGCTTTTTTTTTATTTTTCCACATGGCTTTTTGTTTATTTTTCATATGTGCCATATATTAGTGAAACCACTTGGTTTCTGTCTTTTTCTTTCTCACTTGTTTCTGCTAATTTGATTTCTTCTAAGTACATCCTTGTTATCATAAAATCCTCAATTTCTCATTTTTAATTGGTGAGTAATATTCCACTGTGTATATGTACCACATCTCTTTCATCCAGTCATCTGTTTTTGGATATTTGGGTTGTTTCCATATGCTTGCATTTATAAATAGTGCTGCAGATAACATCTGGGCACAGGTGTCCCTTTGTACAGCATTGAGGTCTCCTTTGGGTAGATTCCCAGGCTCTTTCTTAACCTCTTTAACAAGGTTTATGCTCTCTTTTTTTTGTATCCAATCACAGACCAATCTGTTTGGTTAACCCCTGTTTTTAATTGTCAGTTCAGCAGTTCTCTTTATGAGACCATTGACCTCCACTGGTTAGTGGAGGTTTAGGGGAGAAATTCAACTCCTCAGTCTTCTCTGTCAAGCATTCCTCCATGGCTTTCAAATCATCTAGTCTCCCACACTGAACTTGGGTTCTCAAGTCTCTTTCAACCCAGCACAAAGTGGAGTGCCAAGCACAGATAAGGCACTTCCTCGATGAACAGAATAAGAGTGGATACCACAAGAGTCTTTCAGGCAGAACTCACTTAAATTATCTTCCTTTTTTTCTTATTGTTCTTTTATAGTTCGCTCAAGTCTTAAATGTGATTGCAAAGTGGTAATTCTGCATTTCAGAGACAGAGCTGATGTGATTTATTTTCCCAGATCCCTGACTGCATTTTACATTTAGCCCAGGGCTGGGTGAACATACACTTGTTAACTTTTGTTTGCACACTTGTGACATTTCAAAGTACTCCACTCAAAAAAATCAAAAGCTCTTAAAATCTCCAGTTCTTTCATTTTAAATAACATTCCTGGTAGATATCTCTTGAGTAAAATAAATGTAAAATCAAAATGTATCAGAGGAAGTGTTTAAAAATTTTAATTGTACTGCTAACCTAATCAACTCCATTATCTGACACACACACACACACACACACACACACACACACACCCTCTGTTTTCATTTCCTGAAGTGAAAAGCAAGAAGTGTGCATTGTTCCAAAATGTGCATTATGTGAGTGTCACTTAATCAACACATATAGGTTTTTGTCTTTCAATATACTTCCCTTCATTCTCTTGACTCCACTTTGCCTTTATTCCCCCCATAATTTCCAGAATCTTTGTTAGGCTCCTACTGAGAACTCCAAACATAAAGGGGATATGTTTGGCCTTAAGTAAGAAAAGTTCTGTGATCTCAGAAGCATTTGCCATATGGACTCTTAACAGAGGCAGACAGTGGAATGCTTTCTTAGAAGACTCCGGAACGTTTCCAGAGACGCAGGCATGCAAATTAAAACTTCGGCAAGGGCAGGGCTGATTTACTGTAGGCCTTCGCCAGAGGCTTTACCAGAATATTTTGCACTATGAATTGTAAAGCTTTTTTTTTTTTTTTTAATAACAAGAACAAGGAAGATATTATGAGCCTCATAGTCATGTAGAGGAGAAAGAGTGGGGGAAGGTAAATGGATATGCTTTTAACGTATGTTAATTTATGTTCAGTGAGCCTCCTTTCATTTGTGTTATTGTAAAATTTGGTTAACAAAAATAAGTGGAAAGAAAAGGGTTTTTAATGAAAGAAGAACACAATTCTGATGAAAGGAATGATGTATTTGAAGGCGGTGTCTCTGTAGCTTGCTATAATTGGCACCCTCGATGTAAAGCGTCACACAGTCTGCTCACATTGCTACTTTGGACGCTCAAGTGCTCACTGTGTTTTCAATATGCTGTAAAATGGTAGCATGGCATCCCCCAAGAGCCAGAAGGCAGAGTTGGCATTTCTGCTACCAGAAGCTCTACACAGAAAGAGACCGAGACACCAGCAAAGGACCTATAGAAATTCAAGCAGATCCTGCAGCTTTACTATAACTTAAATTCCCAAAGCTACAAATCTCAGGGAAGTCAATACATTATGGTTTTGCAAGAAATTATACATATAAAACATCACTTGGAAGTTCTAGAAATAAAAGAGTGGGTATATTAGCATAGACGTCTTCCCTGCTATCTTCCATCCCACCTCATACCTCCCCCCAAATACTCATACTTTGTACCTAAAGTATGAGTATTTCCATAACTGTTTGCAAACATTAATTTTAAATTCTACCACAGAAAATTTTTATTGTAAAAACCTGAATAAGCTATCCATTAAAATCAGTTACAATATTTATTGAGTAGCAACAATTTTGAGAGAACATATTGAAAGTTCTCATAAACAATCATCTTTTAAAAAATTAATGAGCTGAAGAATCTGGGGGTAGATCCTATTTTTTGTCAGAAAAAGAATCATGTATAGAGTTGAAATCAAATTTTGCAAGTGGTGTTTTTATTATTATATATTCTGGACCCAATTCCTTTAATAAAACAGGAAAAAATTTAAAAAGCCCAGCAAAACTTTGAATGTAGTATAAAAAATGTTTAATATTATTCAAAATACATTGAAGCAGATCTCTTCAATATTCTGAAGGACACCACAAAACTATTGAGTTGACAAAGATCAGAGTTTTAAAAGCTATGCTTTAACCAGTGCTTAATTTTCTGCACATAAAAATAAATTCATAAATAAACTTAAAAAATATATCATAAACTATTCTCAAGATATATTTAACAAGTCAAAGGCAAAAAAAATGCAAACCTAAGGATGCCGACAATAAAGTAAAAATTAGTGCTTATATATTATCAGTCTCCAACCAAGTTGGTGTAGCACTTATAAAAATATCTCACTCTTTTTTAAAGAAAATTATTTATTTATTTAAATATTTTATTTTTGGATTTCTTACAAAATAAGTTACTTACTCTTAAGTTCAGCAATGCGAATTAAGCATTAAGGCCCAAGGACCAATTCTTTTTCTTAAGAATACTACTTGGAATTATCAAACTATTAATGAATCAGGCAGCACTCCATCAAGCAGATAGGTGAATGCAGTCCCAAAGACCAATTTTTAATGCTAAGTACCACTAGCAATTAATTTTTTCCTACCAGAAACACTCTTTCTATAAATGTTATACCAGAATATTCTACTTTATATCACCTATTACTTCAAGCAACAATGCCTTCTTCCAACACCTGTCAAATTGTCCTTTTCCTAAATCTTCATTATGCTATAACTATCAACTTTTGGCTGATGCATACTTACAGCTGTTGATCATTAAGGTTACAGCTGGTCTGTAATGAAGTAGTCTTTGCAAAAAGAAAAATTATTTATGTTTCTTCTCATGTTCCAGTGGACATTAGCTGAAGCAAGTCCAGAAGCAGATAGCCATTCCTGTCCATGCAGCTGGTTAGCAACATTAAACACTGGTCTGGAAATCACTATTTCTGGAGCTAATTTGAGCTTATAAACATCGAATTGGGAATATCATATGTGTCAACTAGATTCCCTGGGATTTACAGATGTGGCAAAACTATTTGTCTGTATATGTATTTTTTAAAAATATTCATTTGTATTTGATATAAGAACATTTCATACTGTAGCTACAATGGTAAGTTCTGGCGGCCAGAATCCCCCTAGATGAGTATGGGTGATTTTTCACACAATTGTTTGACAATAGACAGTGGAACAGGTTGCAGTAGTAGTGAGGTAACCTTAAGTATTCAAATTGAAACGAAGAGGCTTTTTCTCTTAAATAAATGAGAGTTGCTGGAATCCTGAATCAGGTGAAAAAAAAACAGTCTATTCCTCTCAAAAATTGTTTCCCAAAATGATGTAATTGTTTATATTTAAAATCTATAAAAGCCAAACAACTGACACAGTAGAATTTAAATAATTAATAATACTTGTAATCATGACTTGTCATGTCACAAAGTAGTAGTCTTTCTTCATTTCATCCCATCATCAGCCCAGTTACCCAATAATTGCTGAAAGCAGTAAGGAGAACAAATTAAAATGAATCTATTTTTCAGCATTTGCCAGATAAGCCACAAATTAAATGTTCTCTTAAAAGAAAAAAGCATTTCAATCTAAGAACAGAAATCAGTGCTGGTTGATGAATAATTCCATTTCAAGATAAATTTATGTCATAAAATCTTTGATTTGCCACTGTATAAATTGTGAGCAATGTTTTCCTGTATCTGATTCATCATTTAAGCCACAATGGCATGAATTAACTGTCACATGGCCTTGTGATGGTAACATTTGTAATGTAGAGTAAGTAAACTATGAAACAGAGGCAATGATGTATTTTAGAACAACGAACTCTTGCAAGACTAGGGAGACACTAGAGATAATTTAGGATGAAAAGTAAAATTTAAATCTGGAAATATTTTAAAAACTAGGTTCCTGGGAGAAAAAATAGATTTGCAGAGTTGAGCTAAGAACCTATGACATTAACATATCTTAGACCATTACATCAATATTCTTATCAGAGCTGGTTGTTCAGGACAATGAAGAGAAAGTTTAGACTATTGGATGCAGCAAGTATTCAGTAACATAGAAGCAAAGGATGTAGGATATGGCATTACGCAAAGTGGATCCTTTTATTTGAAAGGCGAGTTATTTTTAATTCTTAATACCTATTACAGATACCAAGACATGTTTCTTTAGTGTGGGCATGTTAACTCTTGATGTGCTGAACAAATTACATTTTGTGTACTGTATTTTCGCAGCAATAGAAAAATTTGGAATTCCATTTCACATAAGAAAGCATATGGCTGAAACTAAATATAGTTAAACATATGAAGCATATTAAATTAATTATTATAATTTAAGTGATTTGAAAAATGTCTTCAGTTTTTATGACATATGCTTCTAATGATTCACATTACCTGCAGGTACTTCAAAAGCATTGGGATTCAGATTCTCTTCAGTAATTAGGGGTCAAATGATATGCTGGCTGTCTTAGAGAAAAGAGCCCTGTGAAAGCCGGCCATGTACCAAAATAATACCCTTTGATACAGATGGGAGTCAAGCCTCAAAATGTTCTGGGATTGTCTCATGTTTGATTATTACCCTTTAATGCTATGAGGAAATAGATAGGCTGTACCTGAAGGGTTAAATTCAATATTTGTACCTGAAGTTAGAAGGAAAGTATATCTTTGCCCAGGGATCATCCCTACCTTTGAAGTCTTCATTTCTACCTCCCACTGTATTATCTTTCATGCATTTCTATGTACTGCTATATCTGAAAGGCCTGATACGAAGCAGACATCATATTCACTCATCCATTCATCACTCACTCAAATATGTATTTAGTTTACTAATATTTTCTGAACACTTATAGTACATGTTCTAGGCACTGCTGTAAGTACTAAGGAGTTGTGCTAAAGAAGAAAAATGAGGTCACTATCCTCCCATATTTCCTATTCCTGTGAACAGACCAAAAAACCCCATGGAACTCCAAATATGGAAAATAAAAATAAAAAACAACCAACAGAGACTGACAGAGGAGATGTGAGTTTCTTCAGTTTGGGTCATGCTCAGAAGTCACAGTAAATAGGTGACATTTTGTTGAGACTTCAAGAGTGAAAAGGCAGGTGTTTTTTCTCTCGGAGGTCTATCAAGTGGATGGTCCAAGCCTGAGTTAGAAATGAATTGATCAAAAGAGAGTGAGAAAGTTTAATGTTTGGAAACAAGCACGGGTGAAGAGAGAAGAAATGAAGCTCAGTGTTGATCAAAAATGAGATTATGCACAGCCACTTAGCTCTCAGTAGGGAGTCTGATTTTAGTCAATATAAATAAAAACGATAGTCAAAATAACAGTAATAAGAATGAACACACCAAGTGCTTACTACATATATGCCACTGCTTTATGTAATACTCACCATACCATCCTTCTTTATCACAACCCTTGTTTAACAAATGGGTGCGAAACACAGAGAAGTAAAGGAACTCTCCCAAAGTCATTTAGCTAGTGAGAAAAACTCATTTTTAAAAGCACTAAACATCTTTAATTTTAAAAGTTGCAAATGCCCCTTGATAATTCTTCAGTAATTCCATCAATTTATTTGTTTCATGTTCTCAAATATGCAATATATACCCATGCTCTCTCAGTCACTGTGGGCACAGGTAGAATGTTATCTCTATCTTTAAAATTTTTTAATTGATTATATGAATATTTTCTTATATTATTATATGCCCCAAAATTCTTCTCCACTATATCACCGGATATGCTCATCCCTGTCATAATTTTGTCCTCCCTTCCTCCACTCCCTTTCTGTTTTAGCTCTAATATCAGTTTGTTAGTTTTAACTTTTTCTTTTCCTTTTGTTTTCCTATAAAAACTAATCTTTATTTTTTATGTGTAACTCGTCTTACAGTGACATGTCATGTAGGAATTTGCATGGAAAACTGGAAAAGCACCAGGCTCAGGAATCAGCATTTCAGTTTGATAAATTAATTAAAGCAGTGGTTAAATGTACCACTTGGGAATTAGACAAGCCTGACTTTCTCACACCAGGCAAATCGTTTGTTCATTCCATACATCATATTTCACTTATTGCTAAAAATATACAGTAGTAGTAATAATATTGCTTGCCTAATTCAAGATTGTTTATTATTTCATTCAAAATATTGACTTAAACCATTATTGTCTCTCAAATGACACATTAAAAAAATCCCTGTCTTGATATAGTAAGACAGGTAGAATTCAGATATGAGTGAATCATGTTAAGATGCATATAAAATATACTGCATGTTATACAGAGTTAACTGCTGTAGAGAGAAACCTAAAGCACTAATAATCAAGTGGGGAAATTACTGAATTTTACATGGGAAGTCCAGTTTAGACATTACTGATAAGGCAATGACATCTGAGGAAAGATCTGTGGAAAAAAGAAGACCAGAGGCAGAGACCAAGTGGTGAGAGAGAGCCTGGTAAACTGAGATCAGTGGAAAGATGATGATGTAGGTAAGAAATTACTGTGGTTTTGACACTGAATTGAATGGGCAGTCCATAAATGGCAGTGAGCGATATAATCTCAACTGTGTTTTGACACGATAGCTCTGGCTGCTGTGTTTAGAATGGGCTGAGAGATCTTCTAGACAGCTATAGGGAGAGCCCTCAGTAAAATACTGGTCACTTGAATCAGAGTGGTAGCAGTGGTGGTAAGACAACAGTCATATTCTGGATATGCTTTGGAAGTCAAACAGATGGGAATACTGAGGGATTGCAAAGCATGAGATGAAATGTTTAGTACAGTGAGGTTCTACAGCACTGAAAATGCCTAAATTAATTTTAACATCTACATCTTAATTTTTTCATCCAATAAATGGCCAGAGTTCTATCTGTAGAATAGGTTTGTGGGTAAAGTATATGCAAATTGCTAAGAAGATTGTATCTTTAAGTCCTGTAACAGTAGATGTTCAATAAAGATCTGAGGGAGGACTTTACACTTTCCCCTTCAACAAGGAAATTACTAACTATATTTGATACCTAAGTAAGCTTAATAGAAGTTCCCAAAACACTGAAATGAGAAAACTAGATGCCTTAGAAAAGATGGGAATAAAAAATAGGTTTTTATACATGAGAAAGGTGAAAGATGAATGAAAGGCAGTTTCCTAGAATAGTGAATGTTGAGGAGGTGGGATTGAGAGAAAGGGTGTTGAAGTTAATGGGCAAAGCTCTTGAGGTTTACTTTTGGGATACAATAAACTAACATTGTCCTGGAGATTTCTAATTAATAAAGGTTTTAGTCTACAGAAGCAACACCAAATGTAAATAAAAATTTAGGAGGAGAAAGGAATTTTTTTTAAATCATTCTTCTCTTTAGAAAATATTGTATAGAAATGCTGACTTAGATGAATCAAGAAGTGGACATTTTATTTCCTCTTTTTAACAGATTTACAATATGAAGGGACTGCTATTTTCAACTTTTTTACTACCTTCAAATGGATATGTAAAAAGTTTTTATATGTATTGGACTGTGAGGACCGCTTTTACAAAAATGGACTATTTTGCTGTAGTTCCATTGTTATAAATTTTGTTATATCACTTTGTAACACATGTATTCATGTAAAGTGTCTTTTTATATTTCAAGAAGTATATATCATTTCCACCTGACTACTAGTTTTAGGATTAGAGGAAAAATTATTTAAAAGCTACTAATTTTTGAAAAAGATGAAGAACTGCTAGCAGAAATAAAGAATACAATTTGTGGTGATTAAAATAGTGCCTCCCAGATTGAACAAGAGACTATTATAATAGTCTTCTTTAAATTTTTCATTAAGTTGCAGATTTACAATGATGATATTGACAGGCGAGTGCTGTTATAAAATTTGTATTTACACCTGCTAACAAATGGTACTTACAGTTATGAAGCCTGCATGACATTTTTAGAATCAGGTGCTTCTGTGACTTTATTCTAAAAGGTATTCCCCCTAGAAGTTGCATTTTAATTACTGATTATTTTTTTCTGTTTAATTTCTATGTAATGGTTAAGGTGCTTGATTAAGCTTTATTTAGATGAGACATATGTATTATTTCAAGCTGGTTTGCATAAAATGTGAATATGAATATAATAACTATGCGATTTATTTGAATCTCAAATACATTAGCAACTATTACCTTCTGTCTTTCATTTAGCAGTCTTACAATAATATTAAAAATACTACATGTGCCAGAATTACTAAAGATTTTTCAACTCTAATTTCCATATTATTCACTTAAAGGTAGCAATGTGAAACTGACAGTTTACTGCTACAGCTTTAAGGTTGTCTTTTAAATCAGAGGAAATCAAGTAGGTGAAATGCAAGTAAGACTTTCTCCAGTTACATTACCTTTAGGTAGTGCTGTTTACTGGGCTTGCAATATTTTCCTTTTAATGGTGCAAAGGAATTATGGAATGTGCAGTGTTCAAGTGTATGTTTCTAAAATCAACAGATTGCAGATTCATAGAAATACTATCGAATTTATGCATGAAACATATTTCTAACATCTAAATATGTTTGTTGTATGGTTAGGTTTCAAAGAGTAATAATTCCATGTTGAATTAAAAGACTTTAGGAAAGTTTGACATTTTCTGAGTGTATTTTTGAATTATTTGGATAATATTTTAATGTAAGAGGATACATCAATTCCGCTTTAAGAATCACCAAAATGGTTTTATTAATTTCTTCCTTAAATATTTTTTAAAATACAAAAAGTTACTGTTGGCTTGAGACTAACGATGGAAAGTTTTAGAGTGAAAGGAAAATTATTCCGAAGGTTGCAAGCAATTAGAGCTATAAATGAGACTCTTTAGGTTAACTATATAACATCCCAAGTTTCACATAGGAAAAAAAAAGCCTTTGTTTATTTAATTCCAATTTTAATTTTCAAGGTGGGTTAAAATAAAGTTGTGTTCCGTTTTCCAGTCCTACCTTAATGTTACTGTATTTTAAATTTGTTTTTTATTTAAGAAGCCATTTTACGATTTGGAAACTATTGTGACTGACATCAGAAATCCCAGACTATTTTCCTCAAAAAATTCAGAGCTATTTTTTTTTTAATAAAAAAGCTTTACCTCTTCAACCTTTTCAAATGCATGGAATCCTCCCTTCTCATTATGCAAAGGAAAATCACATTTTAAGTCACAGACGTGGGAAATTTTATTATTACTGTAATAGAGCAAACAGTTTTTACCAATGAATATATCTAGTGTAATAGAGAGTTTTCAGCAGAGTAACCCCGAAATCTTGATGACATGCTTATGTTATTAATGTAGAAATCCCGAAGCCATTGCTAAAGAAAAACCTTAAATGCACTCCAAACTATACATATTATCTTTTAGAGAGGCTGGTAATGTAAGTATTGATAGCTGCAGATTTAATTAAATAACAAGAAAAAAAAACTACTCAACACTCTTCTCTGATAGGTTTTTTGGCAATAATACCCTTGACCTTTTTAAAACTCTAACTTAGCTGTTTTTTTTTTTTTGTTTGTTTGTTTTTGGTTTTTTTTTGTTTTTGTTTTTGATTTATAAGCAAACTAAAGCATGAACTAGAAGAGAAGCTTTTAATTATATCAGTGCTTATAGGAAAATTAAAACTGGGTCAGAAAATGATCGAACATTATGAGTTCAGTTCTGTCTTTTACTGATAGAAGTCACCAGAAAACCTAATGCTTTCATGTCCGAAAACTGACTGGAAAACAAGCTCACTGGCTCAAAGACAGAGAAGTTCATCTGAGATCAAAATCATAAACTCAGTTTTCCCCTGGCTTCCTGTCCAACTTACTCCCGGGGCATTGGTTAAGTTATTTAAACCTCAAATGGTTCGTCTATAAAAATGGGGATTACAATAATCCCTTGCTCTGTGATGATGCACAGAAAATGAAGCCTTGCTCTCAATGCTTTTTGAAGTTCTTCAGTGAGCAGTAAGGCATTATTCCGACATGTGTGAGATCATCATATTGAAGAAAATAGAATTTGATAAAAAAAAAAAGTAAGCAGATCTGTGACCAAATGTGACGAATCTATTGAAGATTATGTAGATATTTAGATATTTTTAACACAGGCATTTGTGCTACCTCGAGTAATAACCCAAAGTTTAATAAAGACATGACACAAAATATAAAGAAAAAAAAAAGATAGGACAGTGCTAACTAGAATGGAGTGTTAGAAATATTTACAGAAATGTTTATTTTCTAATAAGAATCATTGTAATAGAATCATTGTTATCATTGTGATGACTTGGGTGGAAGTGAAGCAGAAGAGTTTAAAGGAAACAAGGAAGGATCTGGGGGTCTAATAACATTACCAGTGTAACTTTTAATTCTGCAAACCTTCAGTTGCATCTTTTCTAAAAACGAAGATTTGTGCAAACTGAGAAACTCCTCCCCTCCACAATCTCCCTCCCCAAGCAGTGTTCACTCATCAAATCAGTGCTTTTGACAGGTAACAAGGATAGTCAGCAAATGCACTTTTCTACTGGGCTGAGTTATAGTAAGATTCCACTCTAACAAAACAACAGCAGCAACTACAGCAAGAGTAACAATAAAGCTATTTCAGCCTGACTTCCATTTTTTAAAGGACAGTTGTAATAAATTCTAAAATTCTAGTCTGGTTCTCCAATCTCCTTTAGCAAATATTTCAAAGCAGAAAAAGGATTTTAAAAACTTCTTTATGACTTCCTATAAGAGGGATACATTTTTATTCTGGTTTTTGAAGTTTTCAATACCTCGCCTTAATGCAAATTGCTCTAAAATGCTTGAAAAACAAACAAAAACAATTCAAGCTAAAGAAACACTCCTGATTTAGACAGGAGAGAATGCTCAAGATTAAAAGCTATGTATTTCTACTTTAATATCTTAAAAACTTCGACTTTTTATTCCATTTGGTAGGGGGAAGTGCCAAATGCAGAGTGCACAAGGATAATTTTCATTTACAAACAAAATTTTAACTCCAAGAAGTGTAATCTCTTGCTTAATCTCTGATAATAAAAGGCATCTGTGCCCTTGTTCATCTTACAAGTGAAGGGTGCTAAATTGTCACACACATGCACTCACACTTCTCTCTCCTCTCATATGTTACAATTGTATTGGAATAATCATCCAGCACCCACGAAATTTAACGACAAGCAGACATTTGATTAAAAAAAATAAACCTTTTCATGGACATCTTATACTATTAAACTTAAAAGATCTTAACTGATGGGGGTGAGGGGAGGAGGGATTGCCCAGAGCGCATACATTAGTCAATAAGAAACAGACTGCTTTGATGTGTTTTGGCTATCACAAGCCAAGTTACTATTAATTATAGGTTGCTTTACCTTTCGACACATAATTTACCTTTATTAAATGTAAAATATATTTTATATTATGATTATACCAGAGCCAGGCTAGCTGACGATTCTTTTTTTTCCTTCTGTATTATATGAAGACAATAACTGGTATTACAAAAACTAACATGTTTTTGAGCAAGCATTAATACCTAAGGCATTATCTCAGAAACATCTTCAAAGGTTTTTTTTTTTTCCCTAGGAGGTAAAGATGGAATATCTTAAGATCATTCCATTCAGCTCTACATATTCCTTTTGTTTATGTGAATTTCTTGAGGTTAGTAAGAGTTTTGGTTTTCTGTCTTACATAAACCATTCCAATCTACTCATGATTATACTTATTAATGCAAGTTTGTACTGTGCATCCTTTGATTTTTATTAACCAAAATGTAGTCAGAATTTGGTAAATGAATCCAGTCCTTATTTGAAGCTTTATAACATGTAAAATTTGGGATTCCATATCAGTTTGCAACAAAACATATATACTTTTAAATAAGATTCATGATTAGTGCATGCAAAATTTGTATCTGAAAGAAATCTTAAATGTCTACCTGGATTTACCCCAAAAGAAGCAGCAAAGAATAGAGCACAGAAATAGCAATGAAAATTTCTTCAAGAAATTATGATTTTAAAATTAAAAATCAGATTTCTGAACTAGATAATATTTGGTTTCAGTTTATTTTAATCATAATCAGAGGGAGAGAAGCAAAAAAAAAAAAAATTATTTAACTCCCAAATGAACAACTGATTTTAAATTGGATAATGCAAGAAAAGAAGATTTTGGATCTGGTACATTTAAAACATAATTAAATTATTATTAAAATAGAAAGTACAACATTGTGTTTATTTTCATCATTATTAAGTTTGTGACCACTCATTTCATTGAGCGTGATGTGTAAAAGGAAAAACTGAGCTGCCCATCTGTGAGAATTATGCCTGCCATAAGCACAGGAAAATTGCCACTGGAAAAGCACAACCCTTCCCCACTTCCCACCTCCTTATTTTTATAACATAAACGTTCTTGCAGATAACACAATCATTTTAAAAGACACAAATTTCTTTTTTTTAAAGTTAATCTGATAGATGCCATGCTCATTTATCATGGATATAATTCAAATGCAGTAATTGCAATTAACTAACATAATTAAGGGTTGTACTTCAATTTCAAGAAAGCCAACCATGTTGAAATGTGTGTGTGACTCAAAGATCAGTGGTACCCAGCCTGCTAAAGCCACCAGGTTATGCATTTCCCTGTAGCAGTCATGTGTAGAATGAGTATCCTTTGTGGCAGTAACAGGTAAAAGACAGATCAGGACAAATGTCACGCAAGTGGCTTTCCAGAAGAGACAGTGACTGGCCTGATCTCTGGTATACTGCCCAGACTCAGGAGCCAGGACAACAGGCTCGGACCTGCCCTAGCGGCAAAACATACTTTACAGGGAAGACATGGCTCTTCTTTTGTTCAAACCACATTAAGGCATGGTCCCTGCTGGGGACCTAATGTACAACAACTATGTGACCTCCTGCTTCCACAGCTTAATTATTTAGGATCAAAATAGACAACTAGATACATTAACACGACCCTAGAAGCCAAACCTGTTACTCTCTTCAAATATTCAATTGACCTTTCAAAGTAAATATTTCCCCCTGACCCTTCAAGCACTCATTTTCTCTTAAATTGGTTGCTAATGCTTCGCAAGTCTCTTGATATTTTGCAAGCAGCTTTAAAGTAAACAACCTCTGAGTGTATAATTTTAGTTTTATTGACTAGTGCATTGATAGATACGGAAGCAGGAAAGAAATCCAACATATTTGACATTATTTCAATCACATTGACCTTTTTTTTTTTATCAAAAATAAGTTGTAGATCTTTGCAGCAGGCTGAAAACCTGCTGCTTCTATGCAAGCTGAGAGCTGGCTTTGTTTTATGCCAAGAGTACCTGCTTTGAAGGAATGAGGCAAGAGCAAGTGGAGGATATCAGCACCCTAAGCAGAAGAAGGATTAATTTGAAGCATGAAAATATAGGTCACAGCTATTTCTATGGCTTAAGTACCACTGGCAACATGACTTACACCCAGATGATTTTGGAAAAACTACCAGTAACAAGAAATGCTTAACTGGACAGCAAACACATCTTGGCTTAACAAGGTACTTTGGGTTCTATTTACAATCTGTTGAGTTTAACATCATTCAACTATATTGCTTGCTGAAAAAAAATAATGTAAATGAGCTAGAAGTTGACAGTTGCTTTGCATTTTTCAAAAAAAAAAGTTTAGGTAGAAGAAAAGGAAAGTTAAAGGAAGGATGAATACCAAAAGCAGCTGTATTACTTTAGTGTATCTGGGGGGAAAAGAGAGAGAGTAATTAAGTTTACATTACTGGTCTATTGTAAAAAAGAATACATTTTTAAACCAAATACAAACACACCCCATCTGAATCCATTCCATTTCAATGAATTGAAATGGCGGTAACAGGGAGAGTAATGCAACCATTCCAGTTGTAAACAGACATTTGCCTGCATGTGAGTGTATAATCCCCGCTGACATTAATGGGAGTGGCACCCAGGCAGTGATGAGAGAATAGCCCCTTTTGTTTGTTCTCACTCATATTACTCTAGAGTCCATTTTACAACTCCAACTTAAAACTAGTTGAAAACGCACCCTGTGGATTGATAATGGAAAAATGAGATTAACCAAGTGAGCAAACATCCTCACTTCTTTCTGTGATGTTGGAAGTTAAACAATGCAATGGGAAAAGATCTTGATTTTACCTTTTCATTCTTTCTATTTTCCTCCATTACCCGCTCTATTTAAGAACCTCTTCATGCTTGTAAAATTCCCTTTCCTGGTTCATGTAAAAGAGTAATAAAATCATTATAGTTTTCCTTCGCCAAAAGGTACTTTAGAGACTAATCTTAATTTAGATTCAGACACTGCTAAGTCAAATACATCAGTGTTGGGAAAATGAATTAGAAGCGTGGTCATTTTTCTTACTAATTTTTTAAAAAGGTGTTGCAGATTGAAAATGTCTTAGGAATCATTCCTTAACACCATGGCTGCATTACAAAGTCATATTTCTCCCACTCTGACACTATGAATTTGCAGTGGCTTATTTTAGGAATCTACATTAGAAGTTAATTTTTATTTGCTGTTTCATACTAAAACTAAGAGTCACTGACTGAAGTGGAAAAAAATCACATTTTCAAAATAACTCCTGGAATATAGATTCTCAACACATAATGGGTAGAAGTAGTCCTCAAATAACAAGTTATACTTTTAAAAATAGAATTTTTTGCACATAGTCAACATTACCTTATTTATAGAAAAAAAGCAGTCAAAAGTGAATTCATGATGTTATCCATTTTTTTGTGCTTTATTCACATCTTTTCCCCTTAAAAGAAACTATTTGCTCACGTTTTTATCCTAAGGGAAAAACTGATAAGATCTCAAACTGGAGACTACATTCTTGTTTTACAGATGAGAAGGAAAAAAATTCTTTCCATCACCAAAAACCTGTTATTGTGTGAACACAAAAAATAAAAAACTTGATGAAATGAAATTCTTTGACTGATCCTTAAGAATCTACAATAGGCCGGGCATGGTGGCTCCTGCCTGTAAGCTTCACCTTATGAAGCAGCTGGGGCTAGGGATTGAGGTTCAAGTTCCGCCCGGGGCAACGTAGCGAGACCTAGTTCCAAAAAATAGCTGGGTGTGGTGGCATGTGCCTGTAATTCCAGCTACCTGGGAAGTTGAGGCTGGGGATTGCTTGAGTCCATGGTACCCCAGGCAACGTGAGCCTGCAGTTCCACAGGCAAAAATAGTGAGACCTAGTCTCAAAAAAAAAAAAAAAAAGAATCTACAATAGTCATAAACCCAAAATGCTCAGTCAAATTTGAGGAGCACTTTTTAAGGAATGGACATATTATAAAGAAAGATGAGCTATTAAATTCAAGACAGTAAAACCCAACAATATTTGCTGCATTTTTCTTCCCAAATAATCTACAATTAGAGTAATTCTTCACCATCTTCTTATTTTAAGTCTAAGCACCCCCAGAGGAATCTCTGAGATTGCTGTGGTGCACTTGTAATTCAACAGCTGTGAGGACCACGTTGAGCCCTCCGATACAGCATTGTGCAGATTTTCGTTCATGAACAATTTATTTTATAGTATATTAGGACACCCGTTTTGGAAGCACTTGTCATCGCTCTGACTATAGAATATGAAAGTTTGCCAAGAATTCTTTGCTACTTCTCAGATCCACTTGTCATGAACAAAATATGTGATTAAGTTCTATTTTATCCACTAGGAACTCTATTTGTTTCTCTACTTGGGAGAAAAAAAAAAAGGAGAAGGGTATTAGGTTGCAGTTATCTCTTGCTTTTTTAAAGCTTCACCTTTGGAATTATATGAGCTTGATAAAAAATGTGGATTGCATATAGCACTGTCATATTTTAAAAGCTATTTTTTCAATCATTAAAAGTTTATGTTTGAGGCAAGGTTGGCTTACAATGCTGTATATGATTTAGACGTACAGGTTTATCTTTCTGGATGTATGTTACTACATCAAGTCCACCATCATGGACACCATAATCATCTATCATAACCCCTAGACCTCTCTCCCTTTGCTCCCTATGTGCCATGCTCTCCCTTTGGTAATAAGCATATATCCATCTGCTCTTTTGTTTTGTTTCTTTATATTCCATACATGAGTGAAATCATCTGATCACAGTCTTTCTCCTCATGTTTTACTTAGCTTAACATAACGGCTTTTAGAGGAGCAATGGTGTTTTCTAAATGATCTGGAATGATGCAAACCATCTTTAATGGATACATGTTTGATACATGTTCTTATGACCCAGCAGATAAGTTTTAACTTTCATATTTTTTAAAATGGCCATTGTAGAAGGTATTTTCCAAAGTCATTGGCAGCAATAACTCTCATCCCATGTCCCCTTCTTAAAATATACCTTTGTCACTCTTCAGATCTAAAGGGAGAATAAACTCTCTGTTCTAGAAATTGGGTGGACATTTCTGACTATTTTGACAAGTATATTATCATGGAAGTCACCAAAGTGACTCCTGAGATTGTTATCACGCAAGTCTTCTAATGCAATTCAAACAATTCAGCTCTATCACACAAGTCTTCTAATGCAATTCAAATAATCCAGTCTCTATGCTGCATGGATGTCTAGACTAGCACATGTGAAAGGACTACACAGAAGAACAATGCCAGCTATTCTAGTCCCCACCCTGCCAATCCCTGATTTTGTTCCAACCAATGTGTGATGATAACCACACAGAAATTGAACAAGGACTGCCCAGTGGAGGGCCTTGCCCAAATCCCTGAGCCACAGAAACCATGAGAGATAATAAAATATTTTTTCTTTTAAGTCACTAAGTTCTTTTGTGATGAGTTATACAGAAATAGAAAACAGAGTAGCATTAGATACTCTTAGGAGTTAGATCATACCATATGAACACTTTTTTGATCATAGACAAGGAGAAGGGTATTTCTATTTTGGTTTATAAGTCAATCTTTGTTTAAAAAAGAATGTCACCATTGGGTAGAACTTGTCATCGATGATTCCACAGTTACTAAATGAATATTCACTGTATACCTGGGCATCCTTCTATCTCCTGCTCCACATATGACAACAGGGAAGTAAGTGCTCTACATACAATTGCTAAGTTGAATTAGCATTTTTGTACAAAATATTTTTACTTTAACTAAATATGGTAAAAAGACTTTTCTACAATACATAGCAATTTTCATTATCACATAGGAACAGAGAACCAAACAAATTTAATTTGAACTTGGTGCTTTTGGGTCATATATTGAAGGTCACAGGATGTTTTTTTCCACATGAGTTTCCTAAGATTGCTCATGCTCAGATGACCTATCATCTCATTTCAATACTTTTCACACTTCTCAACCTATTACTCCTGCAGGTTTCCATTCATAATCTGGCTGTTGTACCCACTATTTCCTGAGAAGAATAAAATTAAATATCCCATCATGTTAAACTAAAATACATTTAACCGCCTTGATCTTCTCTACTCTATGTATTGTTCAGGTTTTAAAGGTTGTCATAAACTATTGAATATTTACCTAACAAAGTTTTTAATTATCCTAAGAATCACATTCTCATAAATTTGTACAAATGTTAATGTTCATCTATAATGTTCATCTATACAGTAATACTTGGATCAAGGTATTATTGATTTTTTTCTTTAGGTTTTTTGGTATATAGTTGTCAAGTTTCTGAATGAACATCTTAAATATGTGATAGTTAAATGTTCTGTCCTTGGAGTAATTAAACTGCTATCCAAAAGTAGAGTGTTCCTATGAAATCTTTCAGGAGTCAAGCTGACACAAAGCAAAGAAGCTATATCCATCTGTTTGGGAAAAAAATTTCAGTGTCCTTAGAACCAAAAAATAACCTACCAAATCATATCAAGTGTTACACATGAAACCTAAAATAGCACTAACATGTAGTGAAAGCAAGAATGATATGCTATGTACACAGCCTGTAGAAAGTAACTACTGGGAAGGAGTTCAGCAGTGCCATTCTCACTGTTGCTCAGGATGTATTATGCTTACAGAGCAGCTGCTGCAAAACTAAAGCTGCTTTTTTCACTTCTGCTGCAAAAAGTGGAATTTTCCTGGGGTTTCTTTTGGTTGGTGAAAACAGATATTCATTTAAGTCTTTGCCAAAAGATAAGTGGTATGGTAAAATTTTTTAAAAGCAGGGGATACCTGTACTTCCAAAAGTTTCTCGTATGCAGGCATCAGTTCTCCTTATTACATTCATTACCAAACCAGTGTAAGGTCTTTGCAAATTTTCCCAACTCAGTTCTTCCATCTTCCTATTTAGTACCACCAGCTTTCTCAAAAGAGCCCATACTCAGTAGCTCCAAAGCCTTGGTCCAATCCTGCTGGATCTATGGGACTTTTCCTCCCCCAAATACCCACAGAAGCCTGGTAATGAAACCCAGAAATGCTAAGAATGGATATGGTATGGGGCAATCTAACTACCAAAAGACAGGAAATTAGAAGAACATACCCCTGTCTCTCCTGGCCTCAAGATGTTATGCATGATAGCATTTGACCATATTTTTTGTGTGTGTCTTGCTGTGTCCTAAATTAATAAAGCATATGGTTCTAGAACTCAACTGGTGAAAATAAGAGATAATTTATCCTCATTACCATCACCCTGAGAGAGCCACTATGCAATTGGTGCATCCCATTCTTGTAATTAGGAGTTCAGTTCCTAGGGAAGAGACTTTCATTTGAGGACACAACACTAGTTCTATTGATACAAAAGCTGATGACTCATCACTTTGTACACTTCACACCAATGAACCAGTGAACAAATGTAAGAGATTTTGCACTAACTGATAGGAAGAATTTTGATTGTCAAGAGAAAAATAGCTTTACAACTACAAGATGGAGGCAGAAAGAATCTGTCTGGAACTCATAATATTTATTTATTTCTGTGCCTAATAATAATTTTGAATGAATACATGTAGATCCCTAAAAAAAAAATGAAGATTTCTGCCATTTCACCAAGCAGGTAATCCAGATCAGGGCTTTAATGAAGGACACATACAGATACTGTAGAACAACTTTTTAACTCAGTAATGGTAAGGAGTCCACAGATATGTTCACATTTCTTTCCTTTACCCATAATCCTCTGTATCTTTCTGAAAATATTAAACATGACTGACCAATTGGCTCTTTTCTTCTGGACTGCTCTGTAAGCTTTTCCTCTTTTCCTGCCTCTATTCTCAATTACCATCACTTTTATTGCCTAGAGATTGTATTACCTAATAAAACATGAATATTTTCAAGGGACTCATGCTAAGATAATCACCACTTTCTGAATAAAATGTACTCTACCCATGTCTTTGGTATGAGGTGGCATAGAGTAGATTTGCTATGTCACCTTCCTCATTTTATGTGTGTAAGTATGTGTGTAAGTAATAAAATCTCAAATCATAATAACTGCATTGCTTGTATCACATGACCTCTCATGTTTTTGTAAAATAAAATTCCTTATTAATTTTCACACATTCTAATATTTTCCTATTCTCTTTCAAAATTTGTAAATTTATCAAAATGAACTGTCATATTAAGCTTTACTACCATTCTAGACTTTTTGACTTTTTTGAAGTTTTATTTCCTAAGAGTAGAGATTTCTCTCCCAAAACAATATCAACAGCATGAAAACAACATGCAAACACAAAAGCCAATACTACGAACCAAATTACCAAGGAAATCATTGGATAAGATTGAAGTGAATATAGTCTATATATATATATTTCTCAATAAACTACAGATTGATGTTGATTATTGTTCTATCATGCACAATGCCACAATGGATGCAAGGGTTCAATAATTTATGAGTCCATCTAGATGAACTAATATCGATTTTGTCCTTAGGGATTCTTAATTTATAATGTTTTTGAGTCATTATATATACCTTTACTTAAAAGATTATTTTTTTTTTTGCTTAGTATAGAAAAACATTAGGGAATTAAATTATGACTGATAATGCTCTCTTAAAGCCAAATTAATCTCTTTGGAAAACTTGAAGAATGATCAAATTGTTCTTGGTCATTTTAATAGTACATAATAAATGCATTGGCATGCATATAACTCAATACAGTAATTCTACTTATAGAAATATATCTTAAGGAAATAACTATGAAGGCTCATGACTGTATGTAGAATATGGCTACATATATTTTTTATAGAAGTAAACATGATAAAAATTTCAATATCCAATAGTAAAGGTTCAACCAAATGAAGTAGGTAAATACAGGAGTTGGTATAAAATTTACTCATTAAATTAGTTTTAAAGCTATTTAGTGACGTAGAATAAATGGCTGTATTAAGTGAAAAATAAATTATTTTTTTGCTCCTCTTCAACTAAAATTTTTGGGAGAGACAACAGAAATCTGATTTTAGAGATCAAAAGGCTGTATCCATCATTCACGGGTACAAGTATGGCATTTTGCTTCTATCAAACATCCCCTCGAATGAAAGAGTTTAATTATTTACAACTTGACTAAGTATTTTTCACATAAACACACAGGAAAAAGACAACTAATAACTAAGAATTAAAATCATGACAAATTTGTGTTAAAAAATTTAGTAAGATGTTAAAAAGTCAAAACAAGTAAAAAGTGGGTATATTTATCTATTTTTACGATACTAGAATTTTCTCAAGTTTAATTAAAATAAAAAAATCATGACACTAAACATTACTTGTCCTAATTTGTTAAAGAAATAATTTGAAGTGCGGAATAGCTTTCGCTTGTAGATGTATTTGTCTTGAAGGCCTAGCTATGCCCTGCCTGAACTGAGGCATGGTAAGTACACAATGTGTTTATCGAGGTTGGTTATATGAATATTATTTAAGGATACCTTAGAGATTGTGTAGAGTTGCTAGAAACCAAGAAATCACCGGAGTACTGAAAATGCCTGCAGAATACAGAATTGCAGCATGAAGAACTGGAGGCAAAGAATTTTTCATCTAGTCATCTACTGGAAGTGATGGGTTCTCCCCTCTCTCTCTCTCTTTCTCACACACACACGACACACACACACACACACACACACACACATACGAATACAGTATGTTGAGGTGTTCATGAGTCCAAGACAGTACTTTGAAATAAATTGTCTTTAAGAGGTTGGATTTGAGTCACAGTAAAATGAACCATTTGACTCATGATTTTCTCTCTTTAACTATACACCTATATAGATGCAAGGTCCCATAGCCTTCCTTTTTTTGATACCTTTGTTTAAGCTGCATTTTGACCTTATTCAGGCATTCTGATTATAGACCATACCTCAGCAAAAACAAAAATAAATATTCAACTCATGAATATGAAATTCTACTGACTGGCAAAGCCTTGTGCTTTTTCATTTTCATTTTATGTCTGTATTCTTATTGACATATACATTCACAAAGTGCACAAATCAAAAAGATACAGTATATTTCTTTTCCCCAAAATTGAACACATACATGTAGTGAGAAATCAGATCAAGAAACAGAACATTACCAGTCTTGAAAAGTCCTCCTTTGCCCTCTTCCAGTAGCCACCCCACCCCCATGGAAAGCAACTGCTTCTTTGTGATTACGTTTAATTCTTTTTGAATCTTAATATAAATGAAGCTGTTGTGTGCACTGACTTTTTGTAATTATGATCTTACATTCAACATTATGTTTATGACACAACTATATTGTTGTAAAGTTGCTGTTTGTCTTCTTACTGCTAAAATTTCCACTGCGGAATAAACAGCAATTTATCTATCTGCTAATATATGGATAACTTGTTCATGGTTTTTATTCTGTAAGGATATTGTAGTTCTATGCGCATAGGTCTGTATTTCTTATGCATAGCTAACAGATCAATTGTAATATTAAAAGGTAGGCATAAACACAGTAATACCAAAGAGTCAACTGGCCATGTTTAAGGAATTATTTATCTAGGGTGTACATATACTTTAATCAGGATAAGAAATCTTAAGCCATAAACACAAACCTTTAGTTGTGTAATTAAACAGACAAGGAGGTATCTGGAGTGCCAAGGACATCTTCAAAACAACATGGGGGCCATCTCAAGTCAGCTTAGCTTTGCCTATAGTTGATTTCCATTTTAGGGCAGGGATAGATGACAAAAATGTTTTCGGTAGTTTATATTAATGAAAAATTGTTTCCATTCTGAAACCAATTATATAATTCCTACAGTGTCCTAACCAGATTTGTCACAAGTCTAATGGAGCAGACATTTCTGGTTAGATTGTTTTTTCTTTTTTTTGCAATACATTTTTTTTTCATTTAAGACAGCTTTTGTTTAAAATTATGTGAAAAAAAAATCAAGAGAAATATGTAAGTTAATATAATACTAAAGAAACACTAGTATTTCAGAATCAGAGGTTTCTCTGAAGTGCCAAAACATTTAGGAAGGAGATTTGAATCATTAAAAAGTTTCATAATAGTTTCTAAGGGTTTTATAAGGAACCTATTATTATTGAAATGAATAGTACAAAGACATTTGCTAAATCTGGGGCCTCATTATTGAGTAATCAGATTTATTTAGTAGGGTATTAAAAAATCAAAACAAATAGAAAGTGGACATATAGTTATATATTTTTATAATATAGAATGTTTCAAGTTTAACCACACTGAGTTATATTTATTTTATTTTGATGCTTGTCTTCCTAAGAAGTCTAATAAAACAGTTAATCTTCTAATATAGCCAAAGTAGTCTCATTCTTCCTCCTGCAAAGATTATAAACTCCTGAAGAAAGAGGAATGCCTTATTACTCTTTTATTTAAGGACTTAAATCAGTGATTGGCATAAATCATGACCTTACTATATAATTATTAATTGAGTCTTTTAGAGTAGGTTACACACCAAATTTTTGGACAATGCAATCCTTTATATGTGGAAATCATGTAATTATTCTGTTTATTAGATGGAGCAGGTCTGAGCTTTAGCTTTTGATCCAAATCCATCAATTTGTGAGCACATAAATTCTCTAGATCTTGAGTTTTTTACATCAAACTTTGGTAATAAGAGTAATGTGCAGAAGAAATGTGATCATGGAGATAAAATATTCAATGATAATAGTATAGATATGAAATGATAATAGTATAGATATGAGAAACTCACTAAATATTCATTCACCTTTACTATACAACATTAAAAGTTTAGTAGGTGATTTTATCCTTATCCTTAACATCTTTATAATTAGTGATCTGAGAGTTCAGTGAGAAAATCTAGAAGAATTCTACTTCACAAAAGTCTAATGATGCTTGCTTACTGAAATGTCTGGTGATCTGGAGATGGATGGAGAAAAAGGGAGAGGAAAGGGACAGAGGAGACAATCAGTGAGGAAAAATAGGACCATTTGAATTGTTTTTTTCCATATTCAATTTCAGAATAAATAAGGATTCTAAATGTTGCCCTTTCTAAGTTAGCCAGATTGTAAATGATGAACAGCTTGGTGTAAAATAAAGAATATGGGTTTTGAAGTTTGAGAGATTTAACATTTACTGAGTTGATTAAATATGGGTAACTGGATTAATTTTTCTAAACCTCAGTTTTTGTTCTTACAATGACTATAGTTTAGGGTTGCCAGTATTACATAAGGGGACATTTATAAACTCCTAAAGTGTTTGCTTTATAATAGAAAAAAAAGTTACTCCTCTTTTATCACTTTTCAGTCTCCCTTTGTCTTTAGCAGATAATGACTCAGAACTCTCCCAAAGAGGGGATGAAATGGAAAGAAACCATAAAGTATTATACTAATTAAATCACCCACTAATGTCTCCTCCCAATAATATTTTTCATTTTATTTTACTATTATTTAGCAACTATACATAAATATGTGTTCGACCACTTTCATCCTTAGTTTCTTAACTAAGTTTTCTCTTGTTTAAATAGTAAAAATTAGTTAATTCTTAAACCTGAATATTAAGAAAATATTTTCATAATTATTTCTTTCCTTTTCAGCCACTTATCCCTTGTACAACTTCCTTTGCCCTGTGAAAATGGATGACAATTTTTCACTGAAACAGTAATCACAACAAAAACTTGATAATAATTAAAAAAAAAAACAACTGCTGATCATGCATTTTTAAACCTTTGATATTAGGAAGGCATAGATTATAACTGTTACTAACTTTGCTCTAATTAAAATTTATCTGATTCTGTTGGAGTGACATTTACTTGCTATTTTGCCCATGAAACTCAGAGATTAATATTGGGCACAAGTGCTACTTTTTTCTGATCATAACATTTTTCTCTTGTGTTTGGGAGGAGGGGGAAATATTTACCTAAAACAATAGCTGGGGTGATCATCTTCTCAAAGACATTTACCTTTGAAGTCACAGTGATGGGCTCATAATGACTCTTGTCTGAAGCTAATTAGTTGCAATTTTGGCCAAAGGATTAAGATGTAGTCCCTTTAGGGAAAAATTGTGACAAAAAGAATGACCATCCTTATTTTTTTTTCACAAATATATTGCGGTATTACTGTAGTTTACTAAACTAATTGCACATATTTGATGTCATTTGATCTGTTTTAAAATCTGTACTTATCTAGAAAATCATCACCACAATCATGACATTTAACACTTCCTGACCTACTTTTAGAAAAGATAGTCTGAAATTGGGAAGAATGTGCCTGTGACTGTAGACAGGCCCTGCCTGCCATTTTGATCAGATGAATCATTAAATCCTTCTGCCTGAACTGGATCAAATCGAGTTACCATCATTTACAACTAAAAGTCATCAATAAATGTTCTAATTAGTAATCAGAAAGTCATTTTATAAACAAAATTCATGTTACTTTTCAAATTCCTATTCACTCTAGGTAAAATGTACAACAAACTTAATCAAAAATGTTGATCAATGTTAGAGGAATTAGAAGTAATTCAAAACTCATTTGCTAATTTCTCTTTCAGTAGGAAAATGCCTTAAAAAGTAACTTAGGAGATTTAATCCATAATTCATTTTTATATTCCTCATTAATTCCAGTAAAATATGACAGTACAAACCTACTACGCTGAAGGATGTTCAAAGATATGAAAAGATAAAGTAGAAATAAATCCTAGATCTAACTGTAAAATTGAAGCAACAGGTGGAGATGGGAGAAGGTGGAGAGTCAAAGGTATTAGGAGTCCAATGGACTATGGTGGGGATATGGGTGCTCTAATGGTGAGTGTGGTGTGGTGACAAACATCTGAAGAGGTGTGACACTGTACCTTTATTGCTAAACAATGTCACCTAAATAATAACAATAAGCAAAAACCTACTAAAAGATGTTGAAATAAAGAAATTATCTAGATATTATTATTGTAATATGTGGCATAACAGATATTTTTATGATCATTGAATCCCTGAGAAGTAGAAGACTTTAGCTAAACCACACATATGAAAGGGGTAGTATGCAAGAAGTTACAGCAAACTTATTGCCTCATTTCTCAGTCTTCCTCTTTTTAAAACACAGTCATTTTCTTTTGGGCAAGTACTAAATCAGATGAAATGACATAAAAAGAAAAACTTTGGTAGGAAGTCTCCATTGCAAAATATGTCTTTAGTTATCTTATCTTATTCTGATTAATCAAAACCTTCTAGAATATACTGAAATTTGAAGTTTAAAAATGTAAGAATTACAGTAAATGGAAATCTTTTACTAAAGTAAATATGAAGACAAAAAAAATACATACTGAGAAAAAATTTGAAAGGTCATAGTAATATTGTTCTCACTTTAAAAACAATGTTGATCCTTGATGATGGATTTAATTCAATTTATGTCTAATAGTAATAGTTTTAGAACTCTTCATTTCCAGTCAAAAATGTGAGTGCTAATTGAGAATATTCTTAGTGGTTGAAGTAATGATACCTATAAAGTGAGGAATTAATAGATTATAGTATGAATTATTTAAAACTGAAAATGTTAAAACAACTATGAATTTCACAAATAACCTTAAAGTCTAATTAATTTTGCTTATTTTTTAGTCAATCCATGAGCCTTATTTTCCTCCAGGAACAATGTGAAAATTCTTATATTTGCGCTCTTTCCTTAGGACATACAAACCAATATTGACTACAAAATTAAAATAAAAGTAAATAGGAAAATAGGGCAACACACTACATTTCTCATTACTCTAATTATGTAATTCTCACTAAAAGGAAGGCTTGATGCTTATTATTGTCTTAATAGTTCTTTAAATTAATCTTTTTCCTCTTTGACATTGATAGGAGTTCACTTCACAAAATGAATAGCATGTATAATTTGTAACCATCTGAGTGAATTTACAAACAATTCCAGTGATAAGATTTTCCCATAATATTTGCATAAATGTTTAGCCATCCAGTATGTGCTAGCAATTTGATTAGAGAACACAGGAGTAACTTTCAACATTTTACCAGTGAGGGCTCAAAATTGACAAGGTATGGCATTTAGCAGAGAAGTGATACATGTGAAGCAGCTTTATTTATGATGTCTGTCACAAACATCTTTGGTCTCCAGATTGCTGTAGCTTTATCTCCATGCTAGTAAGCTACATGATTCCTTGTTCATCATTGCAGTCAGGTGCTAAAAACAAAGGAAATGCTTGGTTTGTTGAACAAATTAATAACAATATTAGTCCAGCTTTCGTGAACTGAGGTAGAGAACAGGTTTATTTACAATGAGCAAGGGTTATGATGTAGAGAGATGGAGATGGGTGGTTGTCTTTGCATTCATGTTGGTTATAATTGAAGTATGGGGGGGATACAGACAATAATATTTTATATGTAGTCTTTTTTAAGCTACATCTTTGAAGTAAAATGGAGAAATATGAAGAAATAGCTATGGAGATGCAACATTGCACATGAAATGGGTGTAGGAGACAGTGGAAAACCCAATTGGTCAAGACCCTTGGGGAGAAAGGGGCTCTTCAAAAGATCTCTGTTAGTGTGGGATTGAATTATAATTAGACTTTATGACTAAAGCAAAATAATAAAGGAAGAAAAAAAAGTGGGACACATACAGAACTGATCAAGCAGGGATTATCAAGAGACTATTATTCAATACTCATTTGCAAATGAGCGTATTCTCACCCAACACTGTTTTCAGTTATGACTGAATGGAAGTTCTAATTGAATAGTCCTTTGTGGTGTCCAAAGTCCAAGAAAGTAAGTAGTTCTTTTGTATGGGTTCAAAAGTTTTCCCAGAATGAATTGTAAAACACTCATGCTTTCCGTGAACAGAGGCAAGCTGGCCTACCCAGTTTCTGGCAAATTTATTAAGCAATACAAATTCTTTACTTAATCCTTTGGTTTAAACAATATGTAGTTAACACAAATTAGTGAAAAACAAACAGAGACACAGGTCAGTCACCCAAGAAAGATGTAAAAATAAAGTGAAATAAAATATATTTGAAACACAATGAATGGGTCAGGGCTAAAGCTCAGTACAAGTTAGGACAAATAAAAAACCATCAATCTGGAAACCTTCTTAGGTTTACAAGAAGTCCCTTCTGATCCCAGACTGTATTTATCTTCTAGATGGAAAAAAGAGGAGCAATAAATCTCTCCATATCAAAGGTCTGTTTAGTAGAAATAAATTGAAAGTGTTTGGCCAATTAGAATCAGCTAAATCTCCTCTAGGCAAACCTACTATCGATATATATTTAGCCTCTTGACATATTTAAAGGTAACCTGGGAAAACCTGGCTAGACAAAACAAAAAAAGATAATTCCAAAATCTAAGTTCACTTTAAATTCCATCCACTGCAACAATGGAAAGAGCTCTTTCTGCTCTATTGCATTTTTGTTAAAACCAAAAGTAAATTGGAGAAATAAATTAGCTTGACATATTACCAGGATAACAGTATTGAGGAGGAAGAATGGAAAGCAAGAACATAGGTATCCCATGTGCTGGGTGACTTTTGGTAAATCTTACACCCTAAACTTCACAAGCTGCTTGCTTGTATATGAAAGGCAATAGATTATTGCTTTAAATTTATCTGAGATCCAAGAACATCTGTGACTCAAGAGGAAAAACAGAGATTTGTACAAGTATTATTTCAAAAGGGTCTACAATGATTGTTTCATTTACATGTAAAAGAGAAGATTCAGAAATGAGTTGTCAGTTATGCAAAAAAGACTATTCATCATCAAAGCCATCAAAAAACCAGAGTCAACTAAAAGTTTATTGGAATGCTTTGTAAATAATATTTGCTAATATCTAGTGAATATTGATTGTACAAAAATCTTATGCAGTCCTCAATGCAATCCTTTGATATAGATCATCTTTTACACTCATTTTGTAGATAAACTGACATGAGTTACAGAATGAGAAATTTCTAAGAGGCACAGCAGGATTTAGCCTTAGGTTGCTCAGTTTCCAAAGTTCATATGTTCAACTGTCATACAATTTTAAGTACTCTTCCCAGATTACTAATAGTTGAGGCAACACAATAAAACTAAATTTGCCATAAATCTTCTACTTGTGCTTCCAGCTACAGAATGTGCACCATTTACATACAAATGCTTTTTCAGTTTCTCCACTTTAGAGTTGAACATTATTCTTCTTCCTTTGATTTGAATGAAATATTTTTCTAAATTTATTGATATTTTTGAGGAAAAGACTGATCACCCATGCTACTCTGCTGAAAGTACTAGAGTGACTTATTGGATTCTAAACACTCTCCACATCCAAATATGATAGTATAATATTTGCTAAGAATTAGGGGATATTCTTTCATGCTTGTTTCACAATTAGGATCTCTTATATGTCTTGTTATTTTGAGCTTCAGTTCCCAACTACAAAAAAAACCTTTTTTTTTTTTTTAACCATAATCACGATGAAAGGTTTAAAAAGAAAACAGAAACTATAAGAAGCTGGATGGAAATTTTGCCATAAGTCATGCTACCTTTCACAAATTAGGAATTTCTAAGTTTCAGGTACTTTGTCTGAAAACTGAAGAAGGTAATAACAACTTTATGGGGTTAAGTGTAGACTAAATTGTGGAATTTTCCTCATATATACACAATAATAGAAGAAAATACCAGAAATATTTCTGAACATTTTGGTGATTTTCTGTTATAGATATGGATTTCCTACACATGGACTTCTAGACAAGTGTGCTGTTCCTTTCCTTTTTGTCCAGTTTAATTCTACTAATGATATTGAGATGGACATCTGCTGAAATACTGTTTTTTTTTCTTTTGACTTCCCCTCCCTCCCTCCCTCCCCCTCTTTTCCTTCCTACCTTCCTTCCTTCCTTCCCTCCGTCCCTCTCTCTGTAGCTTAAAAAATGCATTATTTTAAAAATACCGCTAGCCAAGAATGGTTTCATTCCATATGAGGACTTATTCTTCTTTAATATTATTAAAAGCAGCATAGAGCTTGAGTAGTAATAGTCAGAAAAAAAAATCTGTGATCTTAATTGCAAAATAAACATATGTTGTACAAATTCATATTTTCTTAATATCTATAGCAATATGTATACCTTACATAATCTGTGGAGCAATAAAAATTCCTCTCATAATGTTAGCTGGAATGAACAAATACATACATTGCTATTATATGTACCTCTTATTTTCACCCAGATGCTATCTATAAAAATCCTAGAATGAATAATAATTTAATTGCAAATGACCAAGCTATTGCATAAAATATTTCCCCTCCATTCTCATTTGAATGACTCCATTTCTTATTCTATATAAATATCTACTTGAGTTCTCTTTCATGGTGAGAAAGGAATAGTCTGAAGAGGAATGGCCAAGATATTATGGAAAATACAGTAGGTAACTCACGCTTAGTGCAAGCATATAATTTACTGTTCAAATGAGGAGACTTTTGAAGAGGAAGAGGACTCTATTAATAATATCAGAAAAATAGTGAAACCATGTCTCTCTTGGATAAATCAAGATTGATGTCTGACCATAGTTATACCAGTTTAGTCTGCAAAACAGTTTCTAACAATTCAAAATACATCCTGTGTCCCATCTCTAAAATAGTCTCCACTATTTTACCATCAAGGTTCTTTTTCCTCCTTAATTGCTGCAATGGCCTCATGGCAGACTTTTTGCTCACACTTTACCCACGCATTTCCCTAGCCAATTTTCCCCACAGTGATTAAAGATATACTTTTAAGGAAGTTTTCAATTGGAGGAAATTTGTATGTCTTGGGACATTTAGCAATGTCTGGAGACAATTTTGATTTTTACAACTTGGGGGCTGCTACTGGTATCTAGAGGGTAGAGGACAAGGATGCTGTAAAAACATCCTATAATTCCATATGCTAGTCCTTCCACAACAAAAATCATTTAACCCAAATGCAAAAAGTGGTAAGGTTGAGGGACTCTAATTTAAAGTATAAATCAGATCACATCCTGTCTCTGGTTAATTCTCTCCAAAAAATGTAAAATAAAACCCAATCACCTTACCACTTAGGATTCTTTTTTATCCCTTGAGTTTTACAAGTAATCTCTCTGATATTTAATTCCTTTTAGTCTTACCCTCATTCAAACAAGGTCTCTCTTTTTTTTCTTTGTCTGACTGACTCTCATTAAGAGTCTGTGCCTGAAATGGTCTTCTAGGTTTTTGAATACTTGGCTTCATGTCATCCTTCAAGTTTCAGCTAAAATCTACAATCTCAGAAAGTCCTCTCTGAAGTAGAATGTCCTCTTCCATATTTTTGGTGACTTTGTTTTATTTTGCAATTATCTCTATATAACATCTTTTTGAATGAAATTATTTTATTTATTTATTTCCTTGTCTTTATGCATTTCTCCCCCTTATAATGCAAACTCTGGAAAGGGTAGGGCTTTGTTTGCTTGCTTTATTAGATTTCCTGGAGCAGAACTGGCTTGGTAAAGAGTAGGCAATAGATACTTGTTGCTCGAAAAGCTTTTACAACAAATAATACTGATATATTTAGAAAGCACACTGGAAATCAGATGTAAGTTCAACTGGGAATTTGAAGTCCCAGTGTGGTCGTAATGTTTAAGAGTAACAAAAATAGTGATGGCATCTGTTGTATATTGTGAACTGGACACTATGCATAATCTTGTACATTAACTGCCTACCTCCCCATCAATACTGTAGCCTTACTCAACACAGCTATTTCATGTCTGACATGCCCACTGTCATCTCTAGGGCTTTATTCATGTTGATGTCTCCATTTACTATCTTTTTTTTCCACTCCCCTACTGCTATTCAAAGTTGATATGTGACTGCCTATGTCAAACTGGAATAGAGGTTGTGTTCCCACTGCACTCACCTTTAGCTCCTTCACAAACAAATATTCTTACCTCACAGTGTTAGGATTTATGGGTGTATCCAGCAGATGGTTGTTGCATGGGACGACCATCTGCAGTCTGGATCAGTTGGGGAATGTTTCTCCCAGCTCCCACCCCAGGGGGGTTTTGGGAAGGTGCATGCCCAGCCATCTGGGCCCTGACCCCATGCAGGGAGGTACCGGTGTGTAGGCGGGAGTGGGTGGGTGGGAAATGCCCCTTCCATTTCATTCTCACCCCAGCTAATCTTCAGGAGGAATAAGAACATACATAATACAAACTCCATCATAGAATGGTCATAGGACCAGGTAAAAATTCAGCCCACAAGCCTGAGCTGGACAAAGCGGATGGACAACCGAGAGAACCAGTGCATGCGAGACAGGAGAAACAACTATAGAAACACGATGTCATGAGAGAAACTTCTTCACCAACACTGACAGGGGGTGAAATCCCCTAAATCTGATGCCAGAACCAGCAGTAAAACAACAGAGTTGGACTGGCCGCCCAATGCAGTCTTAAGGCTGAAAACCTACCATCAAGGTTCGCCTGGTTCCAACAACACAGTCCCTCACCCTGTGAAAGAACACTGCCACAGGAAAGAAAGAGACTAATAGCACAGATTAGTAAACAACAAAGAAGGGGGTCTGAGAGAATGAAGAGGCACCAGAGGGAGGAGGGTGGGGGAGGTATGCCAGGAATCATTTACCAAGGTTGTGATTTAGAGAACAATAAACAAATAAATAATAAACAAACAAACAAACAAATAAATAAATAAAATTTATGGGTGTAGTAGTGGTCCTATATTTTGCTTTACCAATGGATTAACTGTGCAGGGTTTCAATTTTCCAGAGTCAAATAACGTGTAGGTGACTAAGATTCCATTTCAAATCAATTGGGACACAGAATCTGTATATTTTAATCACTCTTCTGTACAACACATATGGTTTTGGACAAATTAGTTAAGTTCCTGGACTCTTGTTTGGTTCACTTATAAAACTCTTAGTGTGATAGGGATGCTGAACTGGTGGTAGACCAGATGAAATCTGTAGCTCATTTCAGTGCTAACATTTATGAAGTTAAATGCTTGTATAAAGGATGTTTTATAGGTAGAAAGTGTTTGACAAGTAGACAAATATATTTATTGTTGAATCTGAGAATGCAAGCAACATAGAGACTGTGGGCATAGGAAACACTTTTCTGTATCCCGTGCTGCCCTGTCTCATGAGCCAATTTTGAAAATACTCCATTCTTTCGCTTTTTAGGTATTCTCACTCTTTAATATCAAAAACAGGTAGGTCTGCTCTTTTTCTACAGGAAAATTGCAGTTCCTTGATAGGTTAAACTAGCTGGCTTTCAAACTCCTTGTTTATCCACTCAGGAAACTGGTTTACTGCCTCACAAAACAGCACACCCATGCGATTAGCACTTAATTATGGCCGAGTCAGTAGCTAAACTATGGGCTCAGGTTGAGTTAACTCACTCAAAATAATTCTGGATTTTGTTTGTTTCATTTGGATTGCAAAGTGACAAAATGTCACACACATCCACAGGAAATATCAACAAGCTTCACTTATCCTGAAAGAACATAAAATTTGCACCCATTTCTATTTCAGTATCAATATGAAACAATTATTTGGAATCTAATATCAAATCCTTCTATGCTAAAAATAGATGTAAAAGAACTGACTACATACTCTTAGACATATGTTTAAATGTAAGAATCATTTTAATTTGACAATTAGAAAACCATTGCTGAAAATTTATGAAAGTGGCTAATTGACTACGATATAAAGTATAACTGACATTTTGGGGTTCATCCTCTTTAATTGCTTTCACCAACCATTTCTAAATAAGAATGAGCATTTAAGATGAAACGTGCAAATCATTCCCTTTGTCAGCTGCAGTAGCCAAACTGGTATTAGTCCTCTTTTATAATTCTCTTCAAAATCATTGGCTGATCTGTGCTTTCAATAGAATATATCAGCAATGATGGCTGTCACTTCTAAACTAACTCATAATGATACTGTAGTTTTCTATTTGTTTTCCATTTGGTGTTCTTTGTTATATGAGTAGCTTTGGGGGAACCCAGCTGCAATGTGTTGAAGAAAGGCCTCAACAACCACAAGGAACTCAAGCCTCTTGCCAGTGGCCAGGAGATTCATCCTGGAAGCAGATTCTTTAACTCAAGTTAAATGATGACTGCACTCCTGGCCAACACCCTGTCTGCAATCTCATGAGAACCACCCAGTTAAGCTGCTTCTGAATTCTTGACCCACTGAAACTATGAGCTAATAAATGTTTATTGTTTTTAGCCACTACATTTTTGGGGTAATTTGCTATGCAGTAGCAGATAACTAGTACTGCAGGATATGAGGACATTTCATAAAGCCAAAAAAAAGTGATGAAATTTGTATCCACTATGCGAATCACATGTAATGATAAATAAAAGTCACTTTTAAAAGTAACTTTATAATATATAGTAGTTGAACTTTGTTTATATATGGAAATTTGGAGGGTCTTAATGGAACATTTGATTACTAAGATTTAAGAAAAATGCAGTAAGGGAGGAAATGATTCAGACAAAGGAAACAAAAACAACTGGATGTTGTTCTTGTCCCAATGGAAAAAGCATGTATTGCAATAATGGCAACTGGAAAGCAGTAGTCTTAAAGAATTTTATTTTTGTGTTTTGGTCTTAGAATGGCTTTTTTTTAAAAAAATGAAATCGAGTGAAATCTGAGCTTGAGAATCATAGCCATTATGTCCCTTTAAGTAGTCTCAACAAACAAACAAACAAACAAACAAAAAAACAGAAGATAAATGGAAAAAGAATGGGGAAAAGAGAATTGAAAACCACCTGAAAAATCCAGCATACAATGTTGACTAGAAAAGGTCACAGAAAATATCCTTACATGTTTTCTAATATCTGGGTAGAGCTTTAAATATTTTTAAGTAGGATGCTTGACATTATTTTTCTTTTCTAAGATTGGCCATGCTATAATATAAAATATTTTTGGTTTCCTAACAATTTTTTTCATAAATAGTAATGGGGTTTTGGTACTATTCTTCGAGATAAGAAAACAGGATCCAGCTCTTGCCCCAAGCTCTACAGGGCGTCATTCTGTTCTCTTCCAATTGCCCTATTATGTGGGTGAATATATTGGCCATGTACCAACTAAAACAATAACATTTACTATCCTACATTCCTTCTGTTTGTTTTTGACCATCAAAATATGAGTATTACATATGTATAGAATTATAATTTGAGCATTGTAAATTATACATTAATGCAATGTAACACAAATTTCTTTTTTAAAATTGTTAGTTTCAAGATATGAAAAAGACCAGAAAACTAAACACCAGCATTAAAAATAAAAACTCAAATAAATGAAAATTTAAATATATAAAATAAAAATTAAAATGTGATATTTTCACCTTTTATGTAGCGCAACCTTTTTTTTAATCCATGCAAACACTTAGAAGTTCAAATACTTCATATACAATATTAACTTCATGATTCCTTTAATAAATTTGATAAAACATGGCAAATTGTTCTAAATGAGAATGATTGACTGAAACCAGAAGTTAGTCTATGGAAAATTATTACAACTCTTACAGGATATAGATGAAAACAAATAAAAAACACCCTTGTTAAAAGTTTTCCCCAAATTTAGCATATGGTATTCTAACAGGTATCCACATTTTAAATATCTAAATAGTATTTGATATTAACAAGTAGTGAAACTGAAACAAAATCTTCTAGCTATTAATAATAGGAAGTAATCATTCATGCTAGGGGGAAAAACTAAATTCACAACAGAAAACCTAAAATTATTCTTACATAAAGAAGAAATTAGAGTATGAAGTCAGTGTAAGGTGGGGAAAAATATTACTGAAGTATACTAAGCAGTTATTTAACAAGAATATTTTGTGACTTTTTCGACTTCGACATCATTTTCAATGATGTTTGAGAAACTTGCCAGGTTTTTGTAATTTAAAGTTATTGCTGATTGCATTTGTTGATTCCTTTGCTCATTCTAAAAAAACATTCATTTGTTTTTCATCACAAATGTTTAAAATCAAAGCATAACATACCTATACAAACCTTCATCAAAACATCCTAATGTTTTATTAATCTTGCTGACAATGGTTAGTATTTTTTGCTTAAGGGCTAGATCAAAAGTTTAAGTTTGAGGAGTAAATATTCTTTGATAACTTAAGTTGGGATCTTTGTGCAGACAACTTTTCTATGGACACTAATGACCAGACTTCATTTGAGGTGTTAATGATCCCTGTTAACCAGAAGATTTAGTTCTGGTTCTGCTTCTACTACATCTTCCCAGATGGGCAAAGGCAGGGAAGAAAATTTCTTTGGTATCAAAGATTAAAGATGTGCAAACAAATCCATTTCCTTTTGGTGATAAAGACAGCAAATAAGATGAAACAAATAAGATGAAAAGTCTTGCCTGCTCTCTGCACTGACTGGGTCCATAGAGCATGTGTATTAACCATGCATGTACATTAGCCACAAGTCAAGGACGACTTGTAAACAGGCACTGTCCTACGTACCAACAGTTGGATTGATTTGATTTAATTTGCAAAGCTTGCAGAGGCACTCCTTTTCCCAACCATTCTCACAAAAAGAAGGTAGTGTGAGAAGGACCCAGTTCTCAGGAATGTCCTCAGGCTTTAGGTGCCATACCACATCCTTTAAATTCACAACATATACATCCAGAGGGATGTATTGTTTGAAATTCTCAGTTTTCAGCATTCTGTCATTGGCACCAAAGAAAATTGTAAGTGCTACTGGGCTGTCCAAATTGTTTCATTTCCTGATTAACCTTGAGAACATAATTTTGGCCCACCTGGTACTGTAACTTAAAAATCCACAACTGAGAAAAACCATGTTTTCTGACTAGTTTGTCCTCCAGTGTGGCTCCCTGTCTATACTACTGGAAAGAACACTGGGTGGTTTGATCTTGGAAGAGCACTAACCAAGATTAGAAGAGAAAGCACCCATAGCCCATGTTTGCATAGCACCATGTCTACTTTTTAAGCATTCTGTTTTTATAATATTTGTAGGTTAAATGAGTTAGCATGGTTTTTCATACCCTGTCTCCATTAACCTCTATGACTAGCACCTCTGGTACTGCACCCTCCTCATAATTGTATACACTTGGGTCCAATGTATATGGGGGCACACCTGGGCCAAGAAGGCAGGGCTAAGAGGGCAGCATCACCCGGGGGTAAGGGGGGGAACTCAAGTGGCCATTTCCCTGCCTGGCTGTTTTTCCCTGTTCACTGTTCAAACTCCTGGGAAGATGTTGCCAAGGACTCTGACATTCTTTCAGCTGCTAGATCTAATGGCGAACCTACCTGAATTGGGCAGGTTGGGTTGCAAAACAATAGTGTATCCTCAAATTTATGGCCTACAAAATTTATATCCATTTCTACCAGTTAGCAATTAAGAAAGAGAATTTAAAAAAAAAGTCACATTTTAGATAACTCAAAACAATACATCTAGCACAGCAAGACATTAAAGAACACATTGGGAAAATTAATAAAGACAATATATTTTAGAAAATTTAAAGCCAGGTGTGTATGCTGAAAGTCTGCTTGTTCCAAGCTGTGACCACTTATTTTTCTAGATTCAGTGCCAGCAGAATCACTTTTATCTGATCAATAAGTCCTGGAAAGAGATAATTTTTTAAAGTTTCCATTTGATGGAATTCTGAATGAATAATGCAATACTTAAAAATCACAATACTACACAGGCACAACAAAGAGGAAATTCTGCCATGTGTGACAATAAAAATGAAATTGGACTAGTTGATGTAGGTTCAAGGAGAAAGAGAAATATCAGATGATTTCATTCATATTTGGAAAACAAACAAACAAAAATAAACAAATAAACAAAAAACAAAAGATATTGGCAAAATCACAGCAAAACAAATCCTAGAATTTGACTCTAGAATTGAGGGCACCAGAGGAGGAAGGTGGGAAATTGGAACAATGTAGGTAAGAGGCATGCTGGATATGATAGAAGATTTGGCAGTGGGCTTGGTGTGGTAACATATCTGAAGAAGGTAAGCAACTGTACCTCTAAATAAATCATATAGTGTTATAAACCAATGTGTAATCAATATTATCTCAATAAAAATAATACAATTAAAATTAGTTACAATGTAGATCAGCAGATCCATAATTATCATGAAACAACTACATGAATCAAATTATGGAGGAAGATAAACTTGATGGTTGCAGTGCAGATTCTAGACACAGCTGAGGGAGAAGAGCTGTCATATCTTAACATGGTCACCTGCATTTTGGTCTGCACACACCATATACACATCTTCATAGATACCTCCACTATATTCAGATTCCTTGTCATCTCAGCAATCACTTTGTCATTCTTTCATTAGGCAAAATTCATGAAAATGTTTTCTTGCCAGTAGCATAATTAAGAGCACAAAGCAGGCAAGGATCCATTCTGCCTCCACACTTCTATTTAACTTGGATAAATTCTTATCTCTGCAAGCCTGCAACTTCTTATATCTAAAATGTGGCTAATAATATCTAATTCATAGGGATATTGGGATGAATAAGTGAGAGTCAGTGTCAAGTACTAACTCAATACCTGATACATAGCTGCTACTAACTACAACAGAAGTTCAATTAATATAATGAAAAACAAAACTGATTCACAGAATTTGCAGGGAGTTTCAAAGCAAACACAGGTCTGATTTTACTCCAAAAATAACTTTGAAATGGTGATCATTGCCAAGGAAGACATGAAACATGGCACAAAATTTTCAGACAGTTTATTCAACTGCATTTATTATGGATTCCAAGAACCCTTTAAACCATGAAAGAATGACAGCAGCAAAGACCTCCTTGGAAAGCTGAGGCTACTAGAAAGGAAATGTGGAAGATTGCAGTTATTTTATATTATTTTTTGCAATCCAGCATCTCACTCAGAATTCAGACAAAGGCCTCTGTTTTTCAAAAGGAAGAAAGAAAGAAAGAAAAGCAAGAAAGCAAGAAAACAAGAAAGCAAGAAAGCAAGCATGCAAGCAAGCAAGCAAGCAAGCAAGCAAGAAAGAAAGAAAGAAAGAAAGAAAAGAAGAGAGAAAGAAAAGAAGAGAGAAAGAAAGAAATTCCATCCCAGCTGCTCCAAAGCCCAGCCACTTAAATTAACTTGAGCAAATATCAGTTTGTTTTTGATCAGTGTCCAGCTTGGTGTCTTACTGATCACTACATTCATAATATAGGACTATTCTTCTAAGAAAATGGTTCTGTTGTGAGTTTAGCAATGAAAGCTTCAGTTCAGTTCAGTTAAGCTTATTTCTTTTGTTCAAAAGAGAGAAACTGTTTACAAATAATCTGTGTATAATTAGTTACCTGGTTCTAAAACAGTTTTATTTTTATTTGCTCTCTTCCTTGTGAAGCCATCTGGGAAAGCTGATTACTCCTAAGTCATTATAAGCTAATATGCAGTCTAGGTAGGCTGGGTTTTGAATCTCTCTGTTAATGCTGGTTAAATACTTAAAACTAATTAGACCATCTTAATAGGAGTCATTTATTACATAATGTTTCTTAAGAAAGAATCTTATAGTTCATGCTGGTATATGCTACCAATTACATATTTATAAATCTTAATTTATGTGTTCCAGTTCTGTTATGCAGGTGTGTAAGAAAAAGGTAATTCCCAAGTGAAAGGAAATTACATCAATGCATAGTCCCTAAAAAATGGAAAGTTAGAAACTTCTTTAAGGCCAACAGAAAAATTTTAAACACTATAAAATGCCTTTCAAATATCTCTATTATTTCTACATGTAAATACATGAGTTCTTACACTTGTGAATGTAATGCACATAATTCTAATATGACGTAAGTCAGAGAGCAAATCAATGTTTTCACACCTAGCTTAAATCCTAAGACAAAGTATCTTCTGGTTCTCCAAATCTCAGGTGTGCGAGTCATGATCTGCAATTTAAGAGCTCATCCTAGAGAGATAGCTGATTCCAACCTGAACTTCAATTTTTCTTTTAAGTTCCTCTGAGGTAAGTAAAAAATGAAATCTACTTTAGAGAGAATTCAAGTTATGGATATGTATGCAGCTTGCTTTCTTTCCTGCAGGAGCAAATCTGTGCATGCTTAATTTTTTGTCTTTATTTTCAGTACCTTAGGTTCATTTTATGAAATTCATGTAAGACCTGGAGTTTCTCTAAGGAGCTTTCATATATTCTAGAGATCCAAATGAGTAAGAAATACATTATGCTACTTTAATGATTCCAGTAAACACACGTTAAAAAGAATATTAAAATGACCCCCAAATAGTAAACAACTTCTAATTAGCATATTTAGAAACAGGACTTCTACCTCACCAAATTCAAGTTCATCTTCCTGAATTTGCATATAGTTCTGTGCAGAGGTGTTTTAAAACCTTATTAATGCATCTAATTAAAGTAATGACAGAGAACTTCCATAGCATCTAATGAAAGAAAACAAAGATTAAGTTTAAGTTAATCAGCTTTGAAATGTAAACAACCACATTCAATCATTAAATGATTCCATTTAATTTTAACAGGTTCTTAAAAGCGAGTCTAAAAAACATGCCACCATTTCTTTTGGTTTGCCCCAAATGTTTATTGGCATCATTAATCCATTAGTAAAACTCCAAAGGGACATTTCATGCCTGATAGAAATCCAGCCCAAGGTTTTGATGAATGGAGGCAAGTAGGCGGCCAAGATTTTTTTTCACACAATAATTTCTAAAATAGTTCACTGATGTTTCAAAAGGGGAAGTTTTGAAAACAATAAATGGCAGGACTAATAAAGGTCATTGCCAGGTTGCTGTACCAAGATGTTAGTTACCTGTTTTAAAAAGACAGTGTAACTAGTGTTGCTGGTAAATATGTCAGCGGTGGGCTTCGGAATCTGTTTCTAGCAACCAGATAGTCCAGCTCAGAGGGGAATGTTTTCACATTTTGTAGAGTTTAGAGATGAAAGAGCCAATTTCAAGGTTGCTGAAGGAAGACATCACTCAGCAGGTACTGAGCAGCCATGATGTAATAACATTCCTCCCTACAGCTTCACCAAGCAGCAAGACACAGAAGCGCAGAATCATTCCAACAACAGGAAAAGTTGATCTGATCCTTGGTACTCTGCCCCAAATAATTTATGGTTTGTTTTGGTGTGTGTGTCTCTCTGTGTGTGTATACTCACATGCATGTGTTCTATGTGTGTGGTTAGAACAGGTTTGTATTTCTGACTGAACAGAAGTTATTATGCTAAATGAGATCTACCTTGAAGTACCCCTGAATCTTCACTATTTCTCTTGCTGTGACACATGGTGAGAGAAGGATATGTTCCTTGACCAAAGTCTTAGAAAGTCACTCTTTTTTTGGCATATTAGCTCACTTTACTCATTTCTCTCCCACTCAGTAAAACATATTAACAAGCAGATGATCAAGAGAACTATTACTGAGGTAATCAAGAATCCCTTCTGTACATAAAGGAAATTATCCTTACATTCAGGGATGTTGCTTATTATCAATTATTCATTTATTCAACAATTATTTTTGTTGTACTAAAAACATTTACCTTTTAAACAAATTTTTGAGTATACAAAACTGTTTCATTAATTGTAAGCACAGTGTTGAATCTAGAATTAATTCATATTTGTTCCTAAAATGTTACAATCATAGCAACTTTCTATTCCTTCTCTTCCCTCACAAACCCTGATAATCAGCATTCTATCTCCTTGTATGAGTTTGACTAGTTGAGATACTTCATTAAATAAAGCCATGAAGTATTTGGCCTCTATGTCTACCTGATTTCATTCAGCATAAAATCCTCCTATGGGGATGATTCACTCATGATTCCACATATAACTAGAACTTCCTTCTTTTAAGCTTGAATATACCCCATTGTATGTATATACTGCATTTTTTATGTATTCATCCATTGATGGGCTCTTAGATCATTTCAAATCTTTGTTACTGTGAATAGAATTGCAATAAACATAGATGTATCTTTGAGATTCTTATTTCAAATCTTTTCAGTACATACCCAGAAAAGCTCTCCTTATGTGGTAGAGGCAGTTCTTAACATGCAGGACATACTAGCTATCAAGAAACAACACACAAACCCTTTGGTAGTGAATTACTTCTACCATTGGTTACATTATTGTTGTTCAAATATCTACTCATCGAACAATGGCCAGAGTCATATCTTTTTTTTTGAAACACAAATGCAACTATTCAAAAACACTTCAATGGCATCCTTTGCCTTTAAGATAAAATCCAAATCCTTGCAGTGGGCATGGAGCCCATAGATTGTCACTTTCCTAGTCAGCTCCTGCATCACACTTGTCCCCATTATTGCCTTTCATCTACTGTTCAGTTCCCTGAATGCATTAGTTTCAAGTCTGTTCTTTGAGAAGAAACTTCTCTTCCTATTTTAGTAAACCTATTTTATTCTTCCTATCTCTGCTTAAATACAAGTCTTGAGTCTTAGACTAGGCTGTATGCCTAGGTTGCTCATCCTGTCATTTTATGTAGTAGTACTTATCTCAACTTTAGCCTGAACATATTTGTTTAATTATTTTTTTGAAACCCATCTACTCTAAGGGACATAAGGACATAATGGCAGGGTGGGAGGCCCTAATCACAGGCCCTAATCACTGCTTTCTTTTCAGTGGGCAGTCCAATGTCTGGTACACCATAGATATGAATAAATATCCGTTGAGCTCTTGCATGAATAAATGGTGGGGCATCTCATAGGTCAATGATTTTCAAAGTTTTTCTTTTTAAGTCATAACATCTTTTATGCTAACTGGTTTTGGGAAAACAGGTTTAATGCATCTACCCACTTTTACAGCTTTAAGGGCACTGAGTTTAAAAGTCATCACCATTAAAAATCACTCCATAAAATGCAATACTAGTCATCAATATAATAATACAGATGCTGCATTGTGGATGAACCTCAACAACGTGTCTATGTGAAAGAAGCCAGACCCAAACCATATATATATGATTCCATTTACATGGTATGTTCAGAAAATGCAGGTGTCTGAGTAAGGTGGTTGCCTAAGGATGGGAATGGGTATTGAATGCAATAATCCTGAGGAAATTAAACTATTCTAAAATGTTTAATTTATACTGAATTTATACTGTTGCGGCACTCAGTAAAGTTACAAAAATTATATACTTGAAATGGTTGGTTCTTGCAATATGAAAAATATTCCTCAATAGTCATTTTAAAAATCATTAGAAATATAACTGAATTTAACTGATTTTTTTTTATAAATTGCAATTTTCTGTCTTTATTTCATTTCATTTAACTTTTAAGGACACATTAAGCTTGCATTGTTTACTAATAGTTTTGTGTGGTTCATCAAATATAGAGATGGCTAATCTATAGCAATCATATATCGAAAAATTACTTTATAAACTTCTAATAAATAATTAGACACTGTTTGGCTGGCTTGTCTCATCATAATATATTAGTCTTCTCTGAGAGAGACCCTCTAATATCTTTTTATGGTGGGAAAACACTGTGGAAAAGATGAAAATTGGAATAGGAAAATGCTGCCTCTGCGGATAAAATGGAAGAAACTTTAAAGAAACAAATGGAAAATATCACACTTTCAGGCAATTACAGACTCTTGGCTGAAATTCAGCTTCAGGCTTATCTTGTGGGGAGGAATTTTTAAACACTTCAAAGTCCTACCCAGCGTTATAGCTGTCACCTTAATCTACCCCAAAACATTCATCTCAGAAAGTGAAAGTTTCAGAGTATATTGCTGAAGAATTCTGTAATTAGAGCAAAATATAACTGTGAATGCCTACAGGGATATATATATATATATATATATATATATATATATATATACACATATATATACACACACATATATATATAACTTACCGTATATATATATATATATTTGTATATATATATTTGGTAAGTTAAAGTCAAGAAAAAATGATGGAAGAACAAGGATCTCTTTAAATCACACTACAAATTATAATGGTTTATTCTTAAGCAAAGCTGAAGTGAGCAAAAGAATATCCTCCTATAGAAATATGTTATATATTATCAAATTTTACTTATCATTTATGTAAATTATAAACATTAAATCAATTTCTAGAAGAAGATGATATATTAGTAGGATGGTTTATAATCCAGGGATTCAAGAGTTAGTGGCTTTTCTGAGAAGTAAAATAGATCTAAGAAATCACTTCATTTTAAAGTTATTTTCTGAAGGGGAAATCTGCCAGATATTTTCACTGAAAGTTTCTCAAACTCAAAAATTTGTTTAGGAGGAAAAAAATGTTTTGTTAAAGTTTTAAGAAATAAAATGTTATTTATATTTTGATATACTTGTCAAATAGCAAAGCTATCCTATATGTAAATTGATAAAGACATAAGATACATATTTGGTTTAGTGTTTTGATTTTAGTGTTTTTTTCATTGATGTCTCTCATCACACAAGGTGGCAATAATTTTTCTTTTTACTATTTATTTTCTCACCTCATCCTTGCATAAATGCATATTATCATTCTGTATCTTCCTCCAATGACCAACAGTACAGGGGTAAGAATAATTCTGTGCAAAGAATTATTTGAGTTCTTCTTTGAGTTAGTCATATAATATGTTCCATTAGTATGTGAAATACAGATGACTAAAGTAATATGTGAATTATTCACTCACTTCTGGGTATTTAAGGTAGAGGTAGAATTATGTCATATGAAAACCCAGTCACATTTCTTTAAGAATTCGATGGGGCAAAAATCAGGCCCTGATTATTATTTTCCAGTGTGGTCAAGTTTTCTCATAAATTGCTACTCATTAGGATTCTTCAATTGCCAATAGTCTTTTTTAAACTTTATAATGCAAGAAGAAAATAAAGCTTCTCTTGCAAAAATAATGGAAATTAACTTGTGAATTGTAATGCATTTTAATGGATTTTATAAAGAAGGTTTCAATACTAGCAGAAAAGAGGTTCTTTTTCCTGGGTTTTCATGTGCAGGAAATGGTATAGGAGATGGTTGGTTTGGGGTGATCATCTTATTTGAGAAATGTCATTGGTTTCTTATGTAAGGAAACTGACACATCTTCAAATATACATATTTTGCAAGGTCTTGATTTGGACGTAATTTCTTACAGAATAAGAGGATAAACCAATATGCTCTTTAAGGTCTCTCCCAATTTAGGAAAAAGACAAAACAAAACAATGTAATCAAATGAATTCTCAAAACCATGCAGAGTATAAACCTTACTCATATCAAACTTGGTAACAATAGCCATACGCCCTCCTTTAGGGAGCCAGTGGAGAAGCAAGTAGTGAAGAACCAAAGAATATAATACTTTGTCTAGTGTAGATCCTATGCAAAAGTACGCTGATGTCTATAGCACTATATATGTATCTCATTTTGTTGTTATTAATTTTTATCATAGTTTTCAATCTATGACTTGACATTTGTATCCGTATCTTTTCATGAGCATAGGTTCTAATATGAAGCTATATACTGGAGTCATATTAAAATATTTAATGATATGTTGTTTACAGGAGACATGTACAGAAGAGATGTTGCCAGTTGACTGATAATGGATTTTTCTTTGTGTAAGTGTAAAATAAACACACAATTTTAGCCTATTTGATGACTCTTCTGCTTATAGATGTTTTAAGCCGTATTTGCTCAGAGCTCCTCTCTATTCACTAAATTAGATGCTGCCCAATTGAAGTTATTTTTTGCTCAAACTCCAAAATTTATAATATGACTTAGTTTATCTTTTAAACAGAAGATTAGATAATGAATTATTGTCAAGTTAAACTGATTGCATAATACTGGAACATTGTATTCAAGAATGAGACCTATTGGTTAAATTATAAGTGTATAATATTTTGGATGTTCACCTTTTAATACAGAAGTTTCTATTTTCATAATATGCCATTAAAGTGTAACTCATTTCATTGGATATGTAATACTTGTATTGTTGAGAATCAGATTAGTCTTATGATTCTCATTGTGAAAATAAAACATGTTGATTCTAAATCTAGATAACTATCATCCTAATTTAGGCCTTCAATTTGCTAACTAGATCTGCTAGTTAGCACATTGATACCACATGTTATTAGTACCCAGTAGTAAATTAATTTTTATTTATTTCTTTGATTTTCACCATTTCATTGCACTTAGAGTCAAGTTAAATATTACAGTTATAGAAAACAGAAAAAGTTAAAAATTAAAGAGAAGGTGATTTCACAAAGCCCCTTAAACATCAGATTTATTTACATATCAAACACTGCTATTGTAAAAATACTATAAACAGTTTTTTCATGTTTCAATAGCACAAAGCTCTTATCTGATTTGTTATGTGGAACATGAAATAATGTTGGGTGGCTCTATCATCAGATAAATTGGAATGGGAGCTCAGATGGCAAGAAATGTCACTCTTATGGGGATTCTGGTTGCAGAATGTGCTCTGATTTTAGGGCAATTTTAGGGCAATACTCAAGCAATTTATTCTGAAGATTCAGAATAAATTGCCTGAGTAAAAGATGTTTTAGATACTAAAGTAAAACTAGCTGCACTTCCAAAGAAACCAGTATCACTGAAATTCATTTATAGTTTGTGTAAATGCACATGTCTGTTCCTAATCATCTACCCAGTCCTTTCCCATGTGCGGCTCCTCCATTTTCCACAAGAAGCTGCAATCCATCATGATCATACCCATTAGGCCAAAGGCAAAGTTGAGAGGTAGGTAAGGTTCTCTCACTGAGAGTGAGATACAGGCAACTCTCTATTCTCCTTCATAAGAGCCCATTAATTAATGATGCTTGGAAATGTAAGATTCTGCTCCGCAACTGAGATGGTGGTAATGCAACAACAGCTTAACAAAAATAATTTGATACTTTTTCCTGGTGTTTTCTATCAATTCATTCATTATATATTTTCTTCCCATGACAAATTCTCCAAATTTGGGATAGGTTTCCAAAACTGTAATTCACATTAGAACTCTGAGGTAGGTAGACAGCTTACTGCATATAAAACATCTAGATTATTCAGGAACACAAGATTTTGTCTTAGGTATTACTTTAATTCCATTTTCACATGGTAGAGTTATCTCTAAATATCTAGTAGCCATTGTACAAACCATAGACACCTGAAAAGCAAGCTTGTTTCTTAGTATCAGTCTTCCACCTCTTATTTTTGAAAGATAGACCTATGCCTTGGCAGACCTTAACTCGCCACAAGAGCATCCCTTTATTCCTCACGTGTATGATAAACTAACTAGAGGAAGTGTTTCCTAGAGGAAACAAGAGTGCAGGGTCAAACGTTATAATTGCTTATATCGGCCATCTGGTTCCTGTTCCTATAGTGCTTTTACTCCTTCAGAAGGCAGACTAGAGCTAAGACCTCACTTTTCTCTTAACTATGACAAAACAATGCTAGAGCTGAAATGCTGCCTCAGTTACCACATGAAAGTCCTCCTTCTGTAGCCCTCCTTGTCCATCGAGAGTGAGCAAGTTTTTCCAGACTCTCTACCTAAAACAAAAATATCCAGTTTCATGACATGCGTTGCAGAATAAACTGGTTTGCCACTCCAAAGTCAGAGGAAACGAGTTTGCTTGAAGAAACAGACCTGATTTTTAGTGTCTTTCCCAAGCTAAACATTTCCAGACTTATAAAATATTCTTTGTACCTTAGCAGACCTCTGCTTAAAGCTTTTTTCACATAAACATATTAAAGAATTTAAATAAATATTCTGCCTTTCTCTGACAGGAGGACAAGAAAGACAGGCTTCCTCAGCACTTATGTAGAAATTGGTCCTCCTCTCTAGATTTTCTGTAGCATGGAAGTTGAATTAATCAAATCTTTTATTTTTTTTTAAGTAGATTAATCATATTGTCTGTTCAGTACAAAAAAATAACATGGGCAGTTCTTACATGTAGCTTTTCAAAAGAAGGAAAAACTCCTTCATCTTCATCTATATTTAATGTTCCAATCGCAATAAAATCAAGCATACTGTAAAATTACTCAATAAGATTTTTTGATATGCATATATATTTTTTAAAAATTGAACTTGACATTTGCTTTTATTTATTTTTCCAGTTTTATGGTCATATAATACAAATGTAGCTGCATATGTTTGAAATGTACAGTGTGTTGATTTGATAAACATTGTGAGATAATAAACATGATCATGTTAATACATCCACCACCTTACAAAGTGATGTTTGTTTCTGTTGGGTAAAAACACTTACGATCTATTCTATTAGCAATTTTCAAGCACATATATTGTAATATTATCTACAGTAACCACACTATATATTAAATTTTGGAACATGAATTTATCTTATAACTGAAAATTTGTACCCCTTGACCACCTCTTCTCCATTTCCACTATCCTGGCAACCACAATTATACTGTTCCCTTAAACTTGATGTTTTCCTTTTTGATATCACATATAGTAGATACCATGAATTCTTTGTCTTCTGTGTCTGGTTTATTGAACTTACCATAATTTCCTTCAGTTTCATACAGAAGTATATTATATATGTACACATTTTCATTATTCATGCATTGACAGGTTGTTCTCATATCTTAGCTATTATTATATGTAATACTGCAATAAACATGAGAGTACATATATCACCTTTCAATATTGATTTCTTTTCCTTCAGATACATATGTCCAAAATATGTAAAATTCCCTAAGTGAATAGATGTGAGTCAAAGCAATACATGCCATTGTTTTCAATAATACTAAATGCCTTTGTACAATAAATACTCATCATTTTGGGCAAATGAAAGTAATCTTAGTGACTTCCAACTGAGAGAATATTTAAATAAATTTCAATCTCATCAAGTTTACACCATCATAAATAAAGGAAAAACATCTTTCCCATTTCCCCAACGAAGAAGCTCTGGCATTTTCTTATCTACAGTGAATTTTAGTTCTTCACATTTGTTTGCTCTGTAGATTAAACATTATTTCTATGACTCTCTTACCTAGATTTACTAACAATTTATGTAGAATTCTCCAGCCTGAAGGGCAGTAGAAGGTAAGTTTTAGTTCTACAGTGATAGAATTCTCAATTTTAGATTATTCCTACCTGAATCACAGTTGTACTGAGAATAAAACTGTAATTGTATTTTATTTGCTATATATTTATTTCCAAGACTACACATATTACTCTTTCCAATGCAATTTCGAGTCATTCGATAACAACTTCCAGTTTCTCAATAAAGATAATGCCATGAGAATTACCCTAAAATGCTCAGCCATTTCCTTTCCTTGAACTGTTACAGGAAGTGTAAACTGAAACTTCAAATGAAAGATGACTGAGGGAAAGATAAGCACACATGACAAGGAATGCTGCTGCAAACTGGTAAGAAAATAAGAGTGGGTTCTTAGCAAAGCAAAAGTAAGCTACCTGATAGGAAATGAAACGCAATACTCTTAAAACACATAGAGGAATGCCCTTTCTGCATCAGGAAAAAGTGTGCTTTGCATCAGGAAATAACCACAAAGCTTACTGGGCTACTTTTGAAATCTAACCCTATCTTTGTGCTTTCTAGGATCCATCCCTCTGCCTCTTTGAGCATCCACTTGATGTCCATAACTTGACAATTCAGTGGTTTGGCTAGAACCTGGCTGCAACATGTATCAAAATGTTTAGTGGCTTCCACTTGCCATGGTTGAGCAGTTTTTCATTTTCAGATGAATATTTATCTTGTTGAAATATTTACTTTATTGTGGTAAGTTGCAATATTTCCCTGTTCTGCCAATGAGATTCTGTGGTGAGATTAGTTCTGTATTTTTAATGAAAATGACTCTGAAAGGTTACTTTCTGGGTGCCACTTTATCGATCACTCAAGTATTCACATGGAGAACAGATAAATATATATACAATAAACAATTAAACAAAACCCTTAAAGTCAAAAATCCTAAAGTCCATTGTAGATAAGGAAGCTCAGAGTGAAGGTGCACATAAAATTGTCTTGAAAATCAAAAGTTGATAGCATCTAAGATGTTAAATTTCTCATTTCCCCTTCTCCTCCTCCTCTTCTTCTTTTTTTAATATCTAGGGAGTTAATCTAACAGCCAAGTAATTTTTCCCTAGTCATTCACAGATTTTCTTCTACTTCCCCCAAATTTCTCAACATTGCTCAAACGATCCTCCTATACCACATATAGCATTTTTTCCTACAAGAAAATATTTCAATAAATTAGTAAAAATTGGAACCCAATAATTGTGCTAACTTCATTTGTTACGAAGATAACTATAACTATTATATCATCATTTTTCCTAAAACAAACGATATATTTATACTGAAAATAAATTAATTTTCTTTTTTGTTAAAAGCTTGCTGCATTGTCCTGAATTTTCACATTGTATTCTTTCACAGATCAGTACAAATCATGTGCTAATTTATGAGTCACTTTCCTTTTTACTCTATGATCACGAAATAATTTTGTTATTTAATTTTATGTTTTCCCTATTTGAATAATTCGCAATGTATGTGTCTCTGTATGAATTCAAGGACCTTGTTTTCAGTGATGGCAATCTCTCACACTCTGATGTGTAAACAGAAAAGCAGCTTCAAACCAATAAACTATTTAACTACAGTGGAAGATCTCCAACTCCTCTCTCTAGAAAACTGGAATATCCTACTTCTTCAAGAGAGAAATTTTTATGACTATTTAGTACTGTATATAGTTATTCAATTTCTTCTCAATAAATAAATACGTGTTTAAGTAGAGGAGTAAAACTTATTGATGTGACAATCTCTTATTTGAATTAGCTACTTTCAGTTAGGAGCACTGTTGTTCAGGTTGGAACTTGAACTATTTTGGAATAAACTATTTTGGAGGGATTCACCCTCATCCCAAATAAAAACCATAATAAATTCCTTCATCCACAAATTTTAGTTTCATCAAGAACAGGAGTAGTAACATTTGAACTGTCAAGCTAAAGTGACTCAGTGTCAAATTAACATAAAAAGCTTTTTACCCTTTGCTTCATTTTCCTCTCAGTATCAACTTGCATATAGTTCTTCCTCTGTTTTTGTGTCTTTTGTGATTTTTGCTTCATCATTTTTGCTTCCTTTTAATACAAGCACACAACTTAGTGTAATAATAAATATCCTGGGTTATAACATGATTATAGAGCTGGATTTGAATGTATGTTCTACAAGTAGTTAACTTCTCAGAGGGTAATGTATTTCAAACTTAAAATTTCAGTTTCATAATCTATAAGGATAAATTAAAAATAGTAATTGAATTTGTATGTAATGGAATAATATAGTGCTAGCAAAAAGTTGCTCTCTTTGAAATTGTCAAAACTACTGACCATTATTTTACTATTTATAAAAACTACCATGCTCAGACCTGACTTATAGCATTGCTGAAAAGATTTGGCTTCCATGTTAAGTCCTTTATTATAAGATCTCAAGAAAGTAGTTTATTATTATTTTCTATAGTAAGGAGATGACAACCCCAAAACAGGTTTTCTGACCATCATTTATCCAGTCTTATTCTACTGCAGAGGGAAGTAAAGGTTAAATAAAATAAGTACTGAATAATATGGTCTTATACCTTTTCCTTTTTAATAGAAACCTAAGACAGGGATGTATCACATAGAAGGAGATTTTTGTATAAGAGATTCTAAGTTGTACGTTGAGTTCATTTACCAAGGAAGAATAGAGAAGATACTTTTTGAAAAAGTAAATGCACTGATGAATTTAGCCTATGATTATTTGTATAATATTGGGATTTGAATAGTTCTGGTATCTTAATGATATTTTTTGGTGGTATATAACTATGACCTGATAAACTAAGAAATGGAACTAACTAAAGTAAACCAAATATATATGTCTTTAAAGAGTTTTAAACTTGTAGACATGTTTAGGCCAGGTTCATTTTAACATATGGGCATAAAATTTGGTTGGTTTATTCTTGCTGTATCCAAACCCATGATATTGCATTCCTTTGAAAGACAGAGATACATAAACAGTATAATTACTGGTAGAAACCTTGTGCAGATAAAATAAGAATAACCCAAGCTCTAATTCAAACCTCAAACCATAGGCCCAAACCAAGACTTTTTTATAGGTTCATATAGGTTCAGATAACTTTGGTCTTTTAGAAACATTATTTTCTCAAAGTGACACTTCTTAGTTTGTAACCTTAAGAACAAGCAGGGTAAATATAGAGTATGAGGACAACTCCTGTTCAGAGCTTAGATTCCTGGCTGGGAATTTTGCAATTGTTTGCCAGCTGATGAACTGAACAAAGAGAGAATGCAAGAACTGCAAGGAAGTAATCCAATTTAACACTCATTATTGACTCCTTGGAAGCTCCCAAAACACTATCAAATGACATGGAATTCAATCTTAAAAAAATAAAACTATGATTATATAACATTTCATAAACACAGACAGGTGTAGACTAAAATTTCCCATATATATACATCTATATCTTTTTTGTCTTCTTACTTTGTCAAAGTAAGTGGATTTATATTTTATTAGATTTCTTTCTAACCTCTTTTGTCACTTTTTTTCTATTTTCTTCTTCAACTCTATAGTTTTTCCTTCTGTTACTTTCCTTTTCTTACCTTCCCCCTTTTCTTTAATTTCCCTTATGCATTAAATAAGGGTAGAATGCCTAGGAAAGTTAAGGACTATTAGAAGATCCTTTCTTTGATTCCAGGAAGTATATCACCACCAGTTGCCTACTTTTTCCCTGAAAGGAGGACTACAAAACACATAACAAAATATTATCCTGTAAATTTGTAATTTGACCTTAGAATGAAATATTTCTTACGACTTTTTCTTTCATTAAATGTGTCTAGAAATTTCTATACCTAAGTCTTGATGAGACTGGAATGAAGACCTATTGCTTATTGTCCAGCTGTCTTTTCCATTAGGGAATTGTTTCTTTTCCTACACTCTGTGCTTATGATGGGAATGCTTCATAGGCCAAATCTGATAGGCCTAGGTGGAGGTTAAAGTAGAAATGGCTGTTGTCACATCATTTTTTTCAAATGTATGAAAGGGAAGGAAGGCAGTTTTTCCCATTGTGCATGTTCCTTGCATTGTGGAGGGAACCAGTCTGAGAGTGAAGTAAATTATCTCCAGAGAAAGGGAGATGAAAGCAGAGAGTCCTGGTGCTATTTGTACCTCTGCTTCTAAGTGCATGTGAGACAAGGAGTGAAAGTTCTATGATACCACAATAGACTAGTGAGTGTGGCAGCACATTCATAGATGAGTCAGTGATAACTCAAGTCATGACAAAACCAAGAATCTGGAGCACTTTACATTATTTTTTTTTATTCTGATTAGTTAAATAGGTTTGTTTTCATTATAATGAAGGTATGCTTAATAAAAGAAAATGTTAGAGATAGACAGTTTGAGTGTTAAGTGTAAGTGAAAAGCTGTGATAATTTGAAGTGAAGAGGACTTTAATTGTTCTGAGTGATATGCTTGTCACGGATTCTTAAAAAAATTAAACATGTGACTTTAGACATGAACTTGATCTAGTGTTGGATAAACTTTGGTTCTGACAAAGAACAAATTTTGATTCTGACAGGGTAATTTCTGGTTAAATGACTTTGAACAAATTACTTGACCTTTGTGTTTCCTTTCTTATTATCATTATTAAAATGAGATAAAACCATACCACTTAGAATGGTCCACATCCAAAAAGCAGGCAACAAGTGCTGGGGAGGATGTGGAGAGAAGGGAACACTCTTACACAGCAGGTGGGAATGTAAACTGGCCCAGCCTCTATGGAAAGCTGTGTGGAGGGCCCTCAAATTAATGAAAATGGAACTACCATTTGACCCAGCAATTGCTCTCTTGAGAATCTACCCAATGGAGACTTCAATGTTTGTACAAAGGGACACCTATGCTCAGATGTTTATTGCTGCACTATTTATAATTGCAAGGACATGGAAGCAAGCAAAATGTCCCAAAACAGATGAGTGGATGAAAAAGATGTGGTATATATACATGATGAAATATTACTCATCAATTAAAAATTACAAATTGGATGACTTTAATATAACATGGATGGACTTAAAAAATCATATTAGCAGAAACAAGTTAAAAAGAAAAAGACAGAAACCAAATGATTTCATTATTATATGGGACATGGGAAAGATAAACAAAAAGCCATGAAGAAAAGGCAAAATAAGCTAACAACCAAATTAAAGTATACAACTCAGGGGTGAGGGGTTGGGACAGGGTGGGAATGGTGAGGGTGGGTGGGGGATGAACCCCGGAGATCACAAAGATGTGAAATTTGTATATAAATAAACTATTTAATTGAAAAAAATAAATATGAGTTTTTGAGAAAATAGCCAATTTATAGAGAAATTTTGAGGGTTAGAGACGCCATGTATACAGCTCCCAGGACAGTTTCTGGCACATGGTAAATAAATGATAAATATATGACAGTCATTATTTTCAATTAACCTTTCTGAGAGAACTATGCAAGCATAAGCTTGTCCTGTCAGTTTACTCTCGTCTGTGAAATAACATACAGATACAGTTTAAGTTCACATGTGTGTTCTCCCTCTGTCTAAATAGAAGAGCAGTTTCCAATTAAGTTATGTCCACTAGGGAGAGTGCTACAACTGAAGTCCACTATGTGAGATAGCAAGGGGGTGGTGTTGGCAGATTATGAAACAGAGAGAAAGGGAGAGGTTGGAAATTGGTTAATTATTTTGTCATCTCCTCTGGTTATAAGAGTTGGGACTAATTGTGTTAGAGTGAAGCCTTGTAAGTTAATAGCCCATGATTAATGCATATTGCAATTTATGTAGGAACACCAGCCTTTTCATATTAAGAATTTGAGTTATCTCCTGTTTAAATACTGCTATTCATTCCACAAATATTCACTGATTCCTTATTATAGATCAGGTATAATGCCAGCAACATGGTATCAAGGAGAATTATAATCCTTTGTTTTCATAGAGGTTCCAGTCAAGTGTTTCCTTAGTCCTTTGTTTTGATTGCTATTCATATCAAGGGAGTGTGCATTCATGATCCTTGTGACTATTTTATGATCACTTTTTTCATCAGAAAGTATAATGTGCATGTCACATAGAGTTATCAGCTGTCTGTATCATTACAGGCTGAAAACAACTGAGAACCCATGATTTCCAATGTGAGTTTTTCTACTCTGGTATATTCTTTACCAGCCTTGCAATAATCTGAAAAATGGTCTGGTACTTCCATAACACTGATTTTGATGTCTATATTGCTGTCAACTCTTCCAAATACCAAGTGACATAGCCTTTTATTTTCTTGCTAGCACCAATATCAAGATTAACTAATCCAAACTTATCATTCCTCCAAATGATGTTGTTATACTATGCAAACTTCTGGCTATTTTTAAACCTATTTGCTTTATCTTTTTATTTTTGTTTATTCTTTTTTACAGAAAAAAAGTCACTGTATTTCTAGAAAATAAAGAGGGAGGGAAGAGGGAGACATTGGTGTTGGTTTTACAGTACATTTAAAGTGATCAAAATGATCAAAAGTGATCAAAATTGGTATCAAGGGTTTTCAAATACATTTTAATTTTTTTCAAATGTATAATTAGGATTTATACATGAAATATGGCTGTGGGGAAGAGAGAAACTATTCTGTGGTTTCTATTTTGAAGATAAGAGATGGACACACCCCGACTATAGTCATAGAACTAGTGAGTTGTGTTGCCAAGGAGAGAATCTAAGTCAAGATTTCTAGTTAAATGTGCCATTTACTTCATCGTAATGAAATTAAAGTATATAAATATAATAATGTTGTCAGCTCCATGAATCACTCACTTCATTATTTTAGAGTTCTACCTCCTATGACCTACGTAGGCTAAAAAGCCAGGATTAAATAATGAGTCACCTACTGAACTTGAGAACAAGTTTTGCATGAAATAGACTGCTTTGCCCCAAATTTTCCCTTTTCCAGCAAGAACAAAGACAGGCGGTTGTTTATGCACACAGACACACTCATGCATATAGTCTCATGCACAAATGCACATATGTGCATGGAAGAAGAGATAAACTTAAGAAGTGGGCTAAGGAGATAACCTTTCAAAAGACCCAGACAGGTGATAAAAGGAACCACCTTCCTCTTTGCAGTTTATTAGAATTTCAAAAAGGAGATGACTTAAGAGAAAGAACTAATATTGAAGTGCCAACTATATTCTCTAACAAGCTTTGAGCTAGCCTTGTGGATGGCCAATTTTTTATGCTTGAATTACCGCTTCTTAGCCTCTTATACACTTTGCAGTAGCTGTCTGGTCATTATGTACATGGGAGTTTATGAGGCTCAGAAAAGTCAGGTAGTTGCTAAAATTCATGTAGCTAGTGTGTATAATGCGGAATGTACTTCTGTCTGACTCCAAAGTTCATGTTTTCACTTATATACCATGGTTTGCAATGAAGATCAACTGTATGGTTGAAATAGAAGGTTTTGTTATGGAATAAGTTGGAGTTGATTACCAGTTTAGAAACTAAGGGTTTGGAAATAGCTTACATTATATCTCTAGCAGCTTATCTACAACATCTCTGAAAGGAATTTCTTTAAGAAACCTCTTGAATTTTTTTCATTTTCAGTTGGCTTTCCACCAGAAGAAAAACATGAAGGTTTCCCTTTTTTAAAATCTATTTTCCATTTAAAGCCCATTACTGAAACTTCACTTTCACTTTTTTTGTTTAATTTTTTTATCTACTTTCCACTGACTTCAAAATATAAAATTATTTAAAATATTACTAAAGGAATATAGCAATACAGAACTAATTTTAATAAGCCATTAATTTATTATCATTTCTTCTGATGTCTCTGTTCATTTTGTCTTTTTTTCCTCATTAAAAAAATGACTATATATTACTCTATATCCTAGAGATATTTGGGTTAACTTTTTTTTGTTTGTATGGTTTAGAGTAATGATTCAGGTAGTTCTGAACTAATTAACTCAAGCTGTGGTTAAAAGAGTTGAAAATACAGGTACCATTCAGTCCCATTTCTTCACTTTCTCCCATTTGTGTAAGTGAAAATACTTATATAATTTTGAAAACATTTCATGATTTTTATACACCTCATCTTGGCAGCTTGATTTCCAAAGAGCATGCATTTGTACCAACCTAGCATCCTGCATCACACCCAGATAGAGGACTGAAAAGAGAAGACACAAAGCAAGTATGCTGCCTCCATTTCAATCAGGTACAAGATGAAATGCCTAGTGTTTCAGGAAGGAGTTTGCCTAAGAAAGACTGTAAGTATATCAAGTCTTCTCTTCAAATGCTTGCATTCTTTTCTACCATGTCTAGTGTACACTATGTTCTTCTATAATTATAAATGTATGTTTCTCATCACCACAAAGACTTCTCATTGCTTGAAGGAAATGCAGCTTCAAAGAGCTTAAATTGTGAAGGGCAGGCCCCCTTCTGCAAGCTACCATGGCTTGGGGGTGATTCCTCCTTTAACTCATCCATAGCAACATCCCTGGCCTGCGTGGCTGGCTGCATCTTTATTGTTTCTAGAAGGGCCTACAGCTTTGGTGGGGTTTTGCTTTTGAAAATAGCATCTTTGAATTTTTGATAAAGTAAATCTCAATATTATTTGATAAAAAATAATTTTGTAACATGTTCCCTTACTATCTAAAAGGCAAGAAAGGTTCCAGTTTTTTGTTATTCTAAACTTTACACATAAAGGATTTTTGAAGAGAACTGGCACTTTGATTAGAGGGTAAACCTCACATTCAGATTGTTTCAGTTTGAAGTTGCTGAGAGTGGAAAGTAAAGTGACATGCAACAAAAGAAAGGATATAGAAATATAAGTTTAAAATGCGACGATCTAAAAAAACATGTAACATACTTTATGACAGTAGCAGTTTGAGATAAAAATATGGTCTATTTTTAACCATCTTTAAAAAACTCTAACAATTGCCTTTTTGGAAAACTTCTCCAAGATAGCAGCTCCCAAGAATGAAACCACATCAGTCACTAATTATATCAGCTTACACAGCCTTACACTTTGCTAAACTCTTTTCAAAGTCAAGCTCATGTAATCCTTCAATTAACACAGAGTTACTAACATTTATCCCATTTTACAAATGAAGAATTTGGAATGCTATGGAACTACATTCGGACCCCAGACCATGAGACTGTAGAACTTGTGCCGGTAATATTTAATACTATGGTCTTAATAATGTTTTTTCACGTATAGACAACTCTTTAAGGGCTTTATAAAATACAGAGCACACAAACCTGAATCTCCTCTTCCAGTTCTCTGTGGAGTCCAAGATAAAAATTATTCCCACAAGTGTACTTTCACATGACATTTCAAGACTGATTTACAATCTTAGAGAAAAAGAATCTTTCTTAAACAAATATAACAATAAAGCAGGTACCATTTAATGAGTGTTTACCATTATCCTAAGCAGGACACTATGTACTTTACAGATGTGCTCTCGTTTTAATCCTCTCACAACTCTATCAATAGTCAGGTGTTATTATTTCCATTTTGAGTATGTGGTGATTTGGGCTTAAAGAAGTTGTGTAACTCGCTCAAAGGCATATGGTAAGGGGTGGAGCAAGAAACAGAATTGATGCCTTCCTGTCTGGTTCCAAATTCCATAGTCTTGAATACAGCACGAACTTGTCTTCACACACTGTCAGATATTCCACTGGAAAGCTTTCACATGTAGTTTCTTAACCTTACATACCCTTTTTATCAGTTTCCTCATGTTTGCTTTATAGAGGAGGGGACTATCCACAAACATCTATTCTCCTCCCCCCACAATTTGGAAACAATAAAAGTTTCAAAGACCAACAAGGAGCCTTCAATGCAATTCTAAGTGGTGCCAGTTCTCTCATCCATGACATGACTCTCTGTGAGGCAGAGAGGACCTCTGTAATCTCACATCTCATGTATATTGTGTGAAAAAAACACACACAATTTTTTTTTTTGAGACTGGGTCTTGCTATGTTGCCCGGGTTGTCTTGAACCTATGGACCCTAGTGATTCCTAGCCTCAATCTCCCAGGTAGTTGGGATTACATGTGCAAGCCATCGTACCTAACCAAACTCTTTAGATAATTCACGGAAAGTTTTACACACCAGTTTTCAGTCAGAAGGCTCTACTCTAACTTGAAATAATATACACTTCTCTCTTTAGATCTCTAAACCATAGCAATTTTCCTATGGACGCCAGCAGTTGTAATAATAATGGAATTTCACTATCATTTTACTGTTCAAAATATCATTCTTCACAACATTGCTGAAAGGCAGCATTATCTTCTGTGTCTCAGTAATGTGCTTGGTACTGAACTGGCTTTAGCACTAACTGCTTTTATGATCTTATGCTATGGCACTGGTTAGGGATGAGAAAATTTTATTTGCCTCACCACTGACTCTGCAATGTCCTGACAAGTAGAGTCATTTTTTATGGCATCAAATATTTTCAAGCTACTCATTCTGATACCCTATTACTGATGATTCTTCCCTCAAACACAAATGTAAGAAGAAATGCAGAAAGTTATGAACTATTTTTCCAACTCCATAGTTTGGAGAAGATGGTAGATAGATTGTATTTTACAGTAGAGGTGTCCCTCTGTTTCAAAGATGTTATCAAGTGCTAAAAAGTCACAGAATGCTATGGTGACCTAACCTCTAAAAAGGAAAAGGATAATAAAATGGGAACAACAGAGACATAAAGAACCACTCAGGAACACCCAAGCGATCTGGAAAATCAAGAAGAGTCCCCAAATAACAGGTGCTTTGAGATCAAATGGTGGCCTGCAAAAGCCAAGCTCCCACATGTGGGTGTGTTGTTTGCACCAGTCATCAATGTCAAATAGAGTATCCTGAGTCATTTTATCGCTGATTCACAATCAAGTCTGGGCCATCCCAGTGAGACTTGATTGCTCGATGCAGAAAATGAGATAATGAGCCTCAAAGCAGTCTGGGATCTAGTTTGGGCTTACTCTAATCCTTGCTGAGACTCTGACCTTGCCCACCCTGAACTGATGAGACCAGCTCTGCCAAGCTCAGCCTGAAGCCTGGGCTGCTGACCACCACCTGCAGGGTGAAATGGACCCTCTCACCCCACACATCTCTGGACCAATTTTCACCAGAGTGACATTGTCTAACGTTGTCAAACCTAGTCTCAAGTTATTTAAAAAAAAAAAAAGTTTTAAGATAGCACTGGTTTAAAATGCTGTACAGTTTAAGGGACCCAGTATTATAATATTTTATCTGTGAGAATTACATCATTGTCACCACGAGACTCATTTGTTTTCATCATTCAGATCACTTTATAAAAATGTTATTTGTTATTATAGTATTTATTTATTTTACATCATTATGTACCTCGGGGTTCTCCCACCACCTTATCACCTGTGAACCATTTTGGTCTTCTGTGCCAGTTCAGTCTCAGTTTCTACCTTGTCATTGCATCCAGGGGGTTTATCTCTGTTTTCTCTGCCCATTCTTTGCCTGTATATTTAGTGATCTTTTCAATTCCCCAAGCTTTATGATGATTAGGAATTTCTTAATTTCTCTCACATTAGACATACACCTCTCAATCCCACTAGACACTATGGACATGCTGTCTGTTGAATCATTCAGGAACGTCTAGTGCCTACCTGAGTAGAACTGTAAACCCACTTACTGTTGTATAGCCATCCTGACCTAGATTCTTTGTATTAACAAAGTGGGTCTACAGCTCTTGGCTTATAGCACAACCATTCCCTTTGGTAGCCAGGTTTTTTTTTGTTTGTTTGTTTGTTTTGTTTTTTGACTCAATATCTTTGGTGAGAAATGAGGGCAATAATAAATGTTTCCAACTCATAAGTGTGATTTCATGTGTCAATATAGGTAAAGTGCTTATATATTACTCAATATTCAGTAAATAGTTGTGTTTTTTTCTCTTTATAAATCATAGTGTCAATATAGTTAAACTTTTATTTGTACTTAAGTCTTCAATGTTAGCATATGCTGTTATTTTCCTTCAGGTGTCATGTTCTTTCTCCGCAATTTTTATTCCTTCTAGAACTTCACATTTCTTCATTGAGGTCAGACTCTTGGCTCCTCATCTTTTATATCTGTCTCATTCTGTCTTCATCGATGTGATCTTGTCCAACAAGAACTAAAGCATTAAAGAAATTAGGCCTAGGATTCAGGAAGTAGGATACCTGTAGGTTGACAAAACTGAAAATTTACTCCATATTTACAGGGTTCTGGAATAGAGAAATTGTGATGCTGAGCTACAAGTATCCTTTTCCACAGCTGCTTGAAAATATTACCTTCTTCTACCTATTACTCAGGTCATTGTATTTCCTAGTGCTATCAGAAAAAAAAGAGAGATAGACGCATCATTTGCCATGCTTCATATTCCCCAAGAAAATTTTATCTACATATATTTCCCCTCCTCAGATTTAACGAAAAGCAGCAGAGAGCCAGAGTAGATCATGACTCTCATTTGTCCATCAAGGAGAAGTTTTTTTGGCATAGAATTTTCAAATCAACAATACCCTATATTTGCTAGACTCTATGGAACAGGGAATGATATTTTCTTAATGCTCTATTTGATTCCAAAGGACTTACCATTCTTACCTGCTGACACAGGAATAAATCTGTAGGAACAAAGTCAAGAAAAATTATGTGCAATTTCCATTAATAGAATTTCTAAGGCAGGGAAGGGAGAACTGAAGCCAAGAACAGCCATCAATAAATTCAGTGGTGCTGAATTAGGGATTGATATTCTGAAGGGTTTACTTAACTTAATTTCTGATTGAGGATTATGGGATTGTGATTCGGTTGCTAAAATTTAAAGATTTTCTCTTATACTCACTTTATATTTTTCCTGACCTTATATGAACTTTTTAATTATTTTTTTTACACCCAAATTTTCTTCTCTACAACATAAAACTCATTGATAGGAGTCTGACTTATCAATTTACAGTTTTTTAAAGACTGTTACTTTTCATAAAAGAAATGGGGGTGAAAGTACGTATTTTTATTTCTATTGGAATTATATAACCCCTAGAGTTTCTACTAGAATACAGAATACAGTCTCCAAATTTCATTAAGTAGGCAAATTGTCCAGTATTTTGGTGGAAAGAAAATCATCCTCACAATTTGGTTCATGAGCATAGATTTTGCAAAAGCAATGGCAGAACAAAAAGAAATGTCAACTTAAGGACATTTAAAAAACATGGTTGTTTATCTTAGAGAGAGAAGGAAAGAAAATGATAACCATATTTAAATATGTCAGATTGAAGATAACTAGTTTTTTTTTTCTCTTTTCCCAAGAGAAAAAGCTTGAAAGAATGTTTAGATTTCAGTAAGAATGTTGCTTGACACATGGAAGAACTTGACTTCAGAGATATTGAATTCTAACATGGGGTCATGGGCGCGTGATCTCCAAAGGTGTTGAAACAACTGTCTACATAGGATATTTTATGACTAAGATTGTATGAAGGCAAGAAATTATATGGTGAATCCTCTCTGTGTTTCTCTACTGCTCCAGAAAGCGTCATACACATGCATTGTGATTTTTCCAGGTGCCAAGCGTTTATCTTATCTCATTGAATTTCACTTTCCAGACAATAAACAGGTTCAGAGAGGTTGAAAGAACCTGTGCAGATCAATAGAGCTGAGACCTGTGTATAGGTCAGCCTGGTCCCAACATTAAAATTTTAACCATTATGCATACACATACCTTCATGTAATACTGAATTCTATATTAAAAAAACATCAGTTTAATTTTGATATGTTCTTTTGAAAATGTTTCCAATCAAGTGTTTTTCTATTTAATGTCCATGCTCAGTCTCAATTGGTAATTTCAGCTGCATTTAATAATGACTAATATTTATGTGTTTACACTCTCATCACAAATACTAATATATGATATGATCACTGAATGAACCAAGATGTTGAATGGGCCCCATCAACATCACCTATCTGGCATATAACTTATGAGGCACTTACAGATATATCATAGCCAGTACAATTGTACGAGGGCATAGACATTGTAAAATAAAGTTCAAAGATTTTGATTAAGAATGATTTGCCTACTTCTGATAGCTACACCCCAGGCTTTTCTGTCTCTTACTTCCCTGTGAAACATGCCTAACCTACAACTCAGGTTATAAATATTTTTCAGGTAAATGCCTGTCAGCTGCATAACCAGGGATGATCTGAGAAAGTTCATAAAGTAGGTCAACTTCATCTTTGATCCACACCCAGCATCATTGTCCACGGTCCATTTCAGGATTCTATTTTCTTCCTTCCCACCACCCCAGTGACCAATGTTTAATGCCTGAGAAACTTGATACACCCTCACCTTCACTATTCTTCCAGTCCATAGCTCACTTATGAGACTTTAAGTGTTAAGGGATGCTCTCTGTTATTCACTCATCGGACCTCACCCCACAATAAGTAGCTTTCTCTTTTTCTTGTTGGCTTTATTCTCAAGCAAATGTATTTCTCGATGAGAAATTTCACAACAAGAATATTTGGACTAATATTGTACCAATACCCTGATATTCTAGATGATTAAGCGGAGTCTAGATATCAAATTAACTCAATTTCTATGCCATGCCCATCTCTGATGCAATCCTACTAGTTGGGATTGGAGAACTTTGGCTAATTAATCTTATGCCATCTGGCATTTTCCCAACAAGGAGTAGACAGTATAAAGTCTACTCAATTGAACTACAAAGAAATAAATGAGTTTTATCACAAAATTAATTTTCATTACTGAAATAAGATACACAAATCACTATAAAGAAAATAATTTATCAGTCCTATTTTGTGTATTCCTGATTATCATTTTTTTCATTTTGAGTATTCTTTATGTCTTAGTTTGTAAAGTCATATATTAGACATGATGTTTTTCATCAGGGATAGGTCAATTGTAAAAGAAGGCAAGAAAGAACAATTTAGTGTTTTGATGTATTACATAATCTCACTTTCATTTGGATGATCATTCAGATTGTCTGATTGTGTCTTCAAATTCTCATTTCAAGCACAAAACTACACATTTAAAACATTTATACGATAAAATAGATAATTTCTATATAAAACCCATAAATATTAGATTGAACTAACTGAGGTTATTTATATTTGATTGTTCTTGTTCTATATATATATACATATATATAGAACAATATCAATTTCATGTCTGAACCTGATACATATTTACTATAATATATATATTTTATATGTCCCATATTCTGTGATGCTGTGTTCATTAAGCTAATGACAGTTTCTTGGTGAAAAGAACATAAGTTAATCAGATTAAAGTGTTGGTTTGATGATGAGTCACTTGTTAATCAATTCAATGATTAGTGCAGATTAAGTGATGAGTAATCGAATGACTTACTGAATAAGTACTATTGTTACTTGATTATATTGCAAATAATCAAAATAGGACCATAAGACCAAAGGCTTATTTCTCTTTCTTTCCTCTAACAAGGCTGAGGGCAATCATTTGGTGATTTAATCTATAGCTAAGTACTTCAGTTTTATAATAATAAAATTTTAATGACTGTACCATATCAAGCAAAGCAAGTGGCTTCCTAAAATTTTTGATAGAACTATTTTCTGCAATTCCTGCAACATATACATTTTATGAATGTGCAAGATGAACTCTCTTAATGCAACTTAACAGAAACAAATACTCTCCTCCTCCAATACTCTGTTACAGATTTGTGCTGGATGTGAATACTGTGATTGACAACTAAGTGTCATATACATCCACATTACATGATATTGTGATAAAAAAGAGAGAGAGAAAACAGTAATATACTTTAAATAATGCATTATTAGTTTTCCTTCAGTGAATTAGGGAATTCAAGCTTTCATCATTCAGCAACATCTGAAACTGTCTGACTATTCTATGAATATCTTAGGAATTAGGTTGTACATATTTTTGACATTCTGTGCACGGTAAAGACTAGAGGCATTTTAATATATGAAAATATGCAGAAGTCTTCAATTATGGAATGATAGATCACTTAATAAATCCAAACATTTTCTAAAGTGTACAGATTTTTGTTTGACATAGGGAAGAAAGCTAATTGTTTTAATGTAATTTTAGTCAGTAATGCCAGTGAAAGTATGGTTTAAATTTCAGAAATTTATTTGTATTTATTTGTATTTTGGTCAGTCACACATCACAGAGCCAATATTTTTACAGATAGAAGTTGTTTTATATTATATACAATGAAAATAAATATTTTTAGAAAACCAAGTTGCCCTATTATATGCTTCATTTTTATATAAAATCTTATGTGTTCATGTCTTGATAAATTGCAAATGACTCACACTTGCCTCTTTTGAAACTTTTCACTAATTTTTGTTGCAATTCTTATTTATAAGGTATCTTATCTGGAACATGATGGTTAATGAGAATGACCATCAAAAGACAAATAAAAAAACCAACCCTTCATTATTCAAAGCTTGTCAGCACACACAAACGAAACACATTCTGTACTTTTTAGAGTAAAGAATATATAGATCAATTCAAAGTTTATCATGTGATTGTGTTCCTACCAAATGAGGCTATTTATTTTATTTCACTCAAATACATCAATGCACTTTTAATAGCTATATTCTTACTAGTCATTTTTTTACATACCAATTGTAGACAGATCACTTTCCAATCCTTTACTCAAACATGCATCCTATAAGGTAATAAAAAATTATATTTCGTTTTTTGCTATATTCAGCCACTTTTTAATTATTGTGTACAGAACTTCAACATTATGGTAGGTAGAAAAATGTAATAGGTCTTGTCATTTTATTATTTTCATTATTTTATTATCTGTTGCAGGTCATTTTTATATTTTTGTCTATGTTTTGTTTTTCCCTTATTCTCTTCTTATGTGTCTTGATGGCTTTTTATTATGAGCATCTAGTAATTTTTGATTTGAGGCTATCATATGCATCATATACTATCATCTCAACGAAAATATTATTTTTGAACTCATGTTAAAGTTCAAAATTTTACTCTCCCTCACTCCTGACCCCAACATATTGTACAAATACTTAAAAATTTTATAATGCTGTGAACTTTATGTCTCCTGAAATGTCCTTTATTTGGAATATAAACTCAAAGAAATAAAAATATATTCCTTTTTACATTTACTAATTAAATTTGTCAGTTGCAAAAAAGTGGCACCTTCACAAGTCATTTGTTTGACTATTTAGTATTTGACAGCAAAATAGAGTAATTTTATTTGAAGCCATTACCGTATTTAACAAAACAAATGCCATCTAAAAACTAGCTTTCCAATTGATGATAATTTCTAGGAATTAAATATTAATTACATATTTTATGAGTAAGAAAAGTACTTTATACAGTATACACTAAGAAAATTTGTTTTAGCAAGGAAAATAACTTAAAGTAATTTGATAGTTAACAACTAGGAAGCATCTCATCTGCAACGTAGGCTACTCAATGAAACCAATGAATGGTGTGGGGTTAGGAATATTTTCAAAAAACATGTATGGTTCAGTGATTTCAATGACCTAAAAGAACACCTTCATTTTGATTAATAAGAATTATCAAGTAACCAACAAAACACTTTTTATCAATGTAGCATAAAATCAGAATTGATTTTGTTTGAATAATGAATTGTTTTCTTCATGATTTAGGTTCTAGCTACTAAGTCGAGACATATCTAGTAAGTTTAATAAATCAGAGACTTAGCTCTCAAAAAATAAATGTTCACTGAAGCAACCATGCATTCATCCAACATATATTTATTGGCTGTTCTCATAGATATTAAAGTTTGAAGTACTTCTATTAAACAAATATTATTTCTAATGATATAAAAATAACTGTAATTGTGATAATTGTTATGAAAATTGTGCCTTCAGATTGTATGTATGCATGTGATTATTTTTTATTTATTTTGGATTACATTGTCAAAGGAGCACTTAAAGTGAATAAAAAGAAATCAATTCATTATTATATCATAATTAGACAAAACATTAAAATTTTGTATGTGGCTACTTTCTGATTTTCTAAGTTAAATATCTTTGAGATTTTATTAATGATTATTATATATAAATCTTGGCTTAAGTGAAAAATCAAGCTTAAGTGAAAAAAATTTTAAGTACAAAATAAGAACAAGATTTATGGCTGTATTTTTAAATTAACCACATTTTCAATAAGATTCCCTAATGATAAGACCTGTATCTTCTGGTAATGATTTCAAATAGTTGAAACAAACTGAAAAGTTGTCCTTCCTGTGTTGAAATATGAAATAATTTCCAGGGATGTTATCCTCAAAATAATTTCAATCTTTGTGCCAGTCCGTAGTAATTTTCTAAACAAATTCTATTCCAGAAAAGAATAGAATACTTGGTGCTTCTATTCAGGCTCAAATTCAATTATCATGCACAGTGAAAGAAAATAATAATCCCATCTGTTTAACCATGATATTCTGCAAAATGTAAAATATGCTGGTTTGTATTAAGTTAAAGACAGTCTTTGCCTCCTTTGTGACTACTGGACATGAGGTAACTCACGAAAGGATGGATTAAAAATAAATGAGGAATTAATTTCAAGAAATATGTCTTATACATTGTTAATTCTTTAAATTAATTTTCTGAGTTTTATATTGTTCTTTGACTGGTTTAAATAAAACCAAACTTGCCAAGCCTCTCATAAGAGAAGATTCTTATAGTCTCTGAAGTTACTGATGATGGTGTTGCCAGATTTATGCATTTTTCCTAGAACTCCTTTGAAAACCCTCTTAAAGATGGAACATAAAGGAAGCCATATCATTCTAGATACTGATATTTTGAAAACATATGAGGTTATGTGGTGAGTACATCACCATATTACAGAAGGATCTCTAGTCCTTCAGTGAGAAGAAGTTATTCCCCAGGCTTTGCAGAAATGCTCACGTATTTTACATTATAATTTTCTATTATTTATTTGTATTTTATAGCTTTAAAATTTTTAGGGCATTTAATTTCAAAATAACATGAAAACACTTAGGGAAGCATATTCTTGGATATAATCTGGAATATATAAAAGATATGTAAAGATTGGTTTATTATCTAGTGCCAAACTGTGGTTAATTATTAATTTTTTGAAGATGACTTGGATTAAACCTCTGATTATTATATTATTCCCACTTGCTTGGATGTGCGCTTATGCTACTTAAATATAAATTCCATAAAGATCAGGACTGGAAACTTCTGAATGGTTACTATGATATTTAAGGCAAACATATAGAAGCATCCCAATTCAAATAACCTAGGTATCAACTAAGGTGACCCAACAACTTAGTTAAGCATAACCTTCACCCAAAACTACTATCTATGCAATAAAGGAAACAAAACATAGTATTCCTGTTTCTTATACTTGCTGAACTCTAAGCTGTTTCTTGACTCTTACAACTGATTTCAGTCAGCACTGCATTCATTCAGATAGAGGTACACATGCGGACCCCTGTTGTTGCAACAGTTAAATGTACCATTACACATTGCACTTAAAACAGGTTTTCTAATGTTTCTCACTGGTCACTTTTTTCCTTTAACAGAATCCAGTCATTCCATATTCTTTGGCTTTCTCCGACAGACACTTTTATTCAAAATGCTTACCTTCTCCATTAAATTTCTACCCTCTTTGATAACTAAAGTTTAGTTATTTCTCTGTTATTTTGGAATGCACAAATGTGCAATTCCATAAATCCCAGACACATAACCCAATAAAAAATACTTCCTTATAAAAAGGTCCGCATTTATCTAGAAAAAGAATTTTCCTAGATCTAGTACACATTTTACATAACTAATTAAAATAAAGTTAGGCCCTAGTTCCATGAATGCTACACAATCTAAATGAAGGGCAGCTTAAACAGGCTTTAGAACAGCATCTACAAAACAAAAAGCCATGAGGAAAATCAAAACAAGTTAACAACCAAACTGAAGTACACAACTGAGAGGAGGAGTGGGAAGGGGAGGAAAGGGTGGGAATGTTCAGGGAGGGAAGGTGGTGGGTGAACCCTGGGGATTACAAAGATGTGAAATTTATATATAAATAAATTATTTAACATAAAAATATAGAACAGCATCTATCTATACACTCACTACAAAAATTGTTCAAAGCATGCTGATGAAGACAAGGTGACCTGATATTGCCCTTTGACCTATTTTGCATCCAATCTGGAAGCATTCTGTAATTTATCAAACCTCTGCTTGTCACATAGAATTATTTCAGTTTTATCACTCAGCAAACTTAAACTTTTCAACTAACTATAATCGTTTCATCATTTACTGTTGTAGATTAAAATTTACCCATTAAATGCAAGTAGTGAAGTCTATTCCGGTCCTTCAAAATCTTACTAGCAGCATTTGAATGCTTTTTAGACGCACCAGTTCCCTGCAATTGTTTCCAAATACGTGGAGATACGCTTATTCAGTTTTTTTTTTTTTTTTTTTCGACACAAGTTTTTGGCCTAAAATAGTTAAGGAAACCTTGGTTCTTAACTCCTTCCCACTTCCAGGCCAGATTTCTTGAGCCAAAACTCATAAAAGGACTCTGAGGCTTTCTTAAAGACATAGAGTATGAATTGGGGGTAGTGGTGAGTCATTTTATTTGTTTCTTAGCCCACAATCTTTGTGAGAAAGTTAGGTTTGACAGGTATTTATATTAGCCAATTGTCTCACTTTTGCCCACTTTTTCCATTTTTAATTTCTGTACTTGCCCCAAGTGTAAAACATATGTTATTGTTGGCTGCCAAAGCTCTTCTCTTATTCCTGTGCATTAATTTCTGTGCTTGCTCCACCTTTAGTGTCTAATGTTGAACTAACATCAACTACAAGGGAAACAAAGCAACCTCTGAACTTTGGCTGTCAGCATAAGTTGAAGAGAGCAGTAATGGGAGCAAGATGTGGTGCAGAGATGCGGTCTTTGAGGATGGAGCCTCACCAGAGATGGCTGTTCCCTTCTCTCTGGAGAACAATTCACATGCCCCAATTCTTTGCATCTTTCAATTGAGAAGAAAAAACAAACAAACAAACCTTAATAATACAGTGAAAAAACTGTCTTTTGATTTTGGAATTTTGCAAAGGTGGCTATGCCTTCCCCACCCCCAACCCCACCTCCATCCCCATCCCCAACCCCAACCCCACCCCCAGCCTGATCTCAAGAGTGTTGAGCTCACAGAGAAAAATACAATATTCAGAGTTTAATAAAATCAGATCCCTAGAGTCTTTAGGGATGAAAGTTATCCTTTGTAACCTTGGCACCTACAAGGAAAAGCATGCCAAGCCTTGCCATGTGTTACTGTGCTGTTTATTTTAGAAGTCATCTAATCCATGCCTACCTTTGTGAGAAAAGAAGTTATGCTCCCTAAATCTCAAATGAAACATTAAAATGTAAGTCCTATCTTACTTTCCCAAACAGGTACACACTGAAGAAGCAGCGAGTGGAGGAAACAGGATTTAATGATCTCTAAGTTCCACTATGTTAAACATTGAATTTTGACGTGCCCACAGATAGTTCAATTCAAACACAATTTCATGAGTTTGACTTATTTCTACATAAAACTTTTCTCCAGCTAAATCACAATACTTTATATGGTCCTTTATAAATAAACATAAAATTTCTATCAAAGGAAAGTCTTGTTAGTAAAGAAAAGTCTTGTCAGTAAAGAAGAAATCTGAGATAGATTGAAATAGCTTTTCAGACTCTGTCTCAACCCAGAATCCATATTCTGGTGTCACAGAACTATTTTCACAAAACATAGTACCATATTTCCTGTATTTATTACGATTGTTTTGTCAGATATTTCTTTTAGACTTTTATGTTTCCCCTTGTATGAAGCTATTTGTAGATATACTTGACTTTTTACCATTTCAGAGTATTAAACACATTTGGGTTGGTAGATCTGGTAGACTCTAGGGGAAAAAAGGATCATTAGGAAAAGGGACACAAGAATAACAAATCAGGAAAAGGTTGTCATTAAGTATTCATTTCATATCATAAAAATAATTGTTTCTTTGCAGAAATTTCAAGAGTTTTTCCACAATATTTTAGAAAATCAATGCCTACAAAGAGGTATGATGTGGATTGACCACTACTTTGATCAGGCTTCACATTTTCCTTGGCAAATCAGCGCTAAAACCCTTGACTTCTTCCACAGAAAAACTTTGACTACCAGTTTTCTAAATATTTAAAAGGTGTGTAATCAAACTGAGGTCAGAAAAGATAATCCTTGGGGAGTCAGAAAGTACAACAGGCTTACAAATCTGTTTCTGATCCAAATTAACAGATGTTTGACTCAAGAATTTTTAAGAATTTACTATGCAAAATACATTTTCTTTTCAGAAACAATATCTAATATATTGGTTTCGGCAGTAAGTAAAGCCAAAAATATTCATGTAGGTTTTAATTAAGAGACATACATAATTATTTATAATAAAAATAAATACTTCTAAATCCCTAGTATTTATTTTAAAAACATGCTGCAGGATTTTAAAGAAAAAAAAAAGAGAATTTCAGGTGCATGTGAAAAGTGTCACTTATATTGAGCTTTTAATGTTGTCAAGACTTCAGCTGGTGTAGGCTGCTGGTGCAGATAAGGAAATGTAGGCTGGTTTAGGTAAGGAGGTGGAGGTTTCAGGGTGTGATCAGAATTACACTTTTCAGAGTTGGGCAACCACCAAAAAATTGTTATGGAAAGGGAAATACAGCAGGGCAGTTTCAAGTTTGGCGGCTTTACAGGCAAATCGTGACATTAAATGATTTATGTTGAATTTTCCAGAAAAAATCTTCTTTGATATGTGCTCTATAATTCTTTAAAAAGTTTCTTGTAAGTATCTTTATTGTCTGTGAGTCAAGTTTATTCAAATGTAAATCTTATGCACATCTTGTATCAGCTAATTTTCTTAGAACCCTTCCGATGGTTAATGACTTTGAGTTCTGCTATGAAACAATGCAGCATGGGTGAGCTAGTTGGTTGGTTTGGTTTTCAATTTGTGATTGATCAGTGATATTTTTTCTTAACTTTTGGGATTGAAGCTGCTGACTGTGATTACAAGCTTTTGTTTGGCCTGCTTACCATGCAGGAAGAGAGTAATCCTCTGTGGTACAATAATTTTTTTCCCTACATTTTGGCACTCTTGCCAACACATGCATTGAGGTCCCCTATGACCATCAGGTTGTCAGATGGTAGAGCAGCTGCGATGAGTTTATCCAGATCTCTGCAGAATTTCCCCCTCATTGGAATGTATGACGGTCAGGATGTTTGCATTGACAAAAGAAATAAATGGTCATTTGATAGATCCACACACTGACCAGTCAAGTTGGAGACAAGTGACCAGTTGAACACCCAATGCCTGAAAACTCTTCTCCCAAAGTCTCATTTCTCCTTAGGATGATATGTCTGTAGTCACTAGGAAGAAATACTCAAAATATTTTGTTTCTAATATGCTTTCTTAACAGGAGTTCCTCCTCAACGTTTTTGCAATTAACAAAAAAGACTAACAGAGAGCCACATTTCCATGCTCAGCCTCCCAGTGTCTGAAACAACTCCACCCTAACTTCACTGCCATCTTGGAATGCTTTACTATCAGCTCCAAAGGGGAAAATTAACCCACTTACACTTCTCCAATACACTTATAATTGCAAATTGCAATTTACTGGAGGCCTGCAGCAAGTTAGCAACAAGCCAGAGTGAATACTTCTGCAGACCACATTGGGATGTGTAGTGAGGAAGGTTTTTGCTCTTTAGGGAGAATCTTCAAAATCCTTAATCCATGTTATGTCCATAGATAGGTACAGAATCTCAGGAGGATTGGTATTGTATTCATTAAGGTGTTTATTTTATTTTCTGTCTCTTGGACTGAGAAACAGGACAAAAAACATATGTTAGGGAAATGGAAGACATTTCATAGCTTACAATATTAGGATTAAAAATTATAATATTTATTGTAAAAAAGACTCCAATTACCATTTTACTGGGCAGAATCTTTGCAAGATGTATGCAAACTAGAAACGGAATTTCATCTTTAACTCATTATATTTCCATAAGAAGCCACATGGCTGGACTTTAAAGTATAATTCCACCCTTCAGTACAGTATGTGCCTTTATATATATTTTTTGTTTTTGTTTTTTTAATTAGAACAACAATTCATTCTTTTTAAGTAGATTTTATAGTGTATGTAAGTAGATATCAAATTTTATTTTTTCTAATAAAAATATAATACTAGTTGAACCAACTAGGAAAAATGGGGGGCTAAAATCAATTTTTGAAAGGAAAAAATAAGCTTTTGATTTGAAGCCCTCCTCTGAAGTGAATTCACTTAATTCTCTCATTGAGAATATCCCAGATGCTTTTTATGGCATTGCGTCTAAAAGGAGATGAGTTGGGAAATGAAAAACAAAGTCCTAACTTGCTGATGGTTGCTAATCTTCAAGATTTTATTACGTAGCCCCTTCCTGTGAAGCAAAGTTATTGGGGAGGAGGAGAACAGAAGTTCAGCTAAAGTTATAAATAATTTCAAGCTTTTGCTTAAAATGGAGGAACTGACCTTTCCCATTATAATGAACAGAGAAGGAACTTTCCTGATTCTTTATTGCTCTTAACAGAGCTGGGGACTTTGGGAAACCACTCTTGTGTAAAAGGCTTCCTCATATAGTTCCTGGAGGACTTTTGCTACCTATTACCCCCCCCTTCCGTTTTGTCTAGTACTTGTTAATCTCAGCCTGCTGCATTCTTTGAACTTTCCTTATTTTGCGTAAGATAATGACTGGACTATGGAATCTGCAGTCCAGTAATAGAGAAATGTTTTCAGAAAGGACTAGATAGTAAATACTTTGGCTTTGTAGGCCTTATATTCTCAGTCACAACTACTCTTTTTCCATTCTGTATGAAAGCAGCCACTGGCACAAGGTAAATGAAGGCTCATGTTTGTGTTCCAATAAATCTTTATTTACAAAAATAGACTATGGGCCAGATTTGCAGGCATAGTTTGTCAGATCCTGGTTTAGTTAAAAGAAAAAGTACTTCTGTGCCTACAGGTTCCTCCAAGCATAGATATATACTTATTCAGGGGCACAAACATGTGCTCATCCTCACACAGCTGTAAGCTACCCTCCTCAAGACAAAATTCTTTCATAATCCAAAATGAGTTTCCACCCTAACTTTTACTACTCAGCGTAAAACTACAGTCTAGTCAATTTCCAGTGTATAGATTTTGTCAATTGCTAAACAACATTTCTATAACCTAAGACTGGAAGAGGTGAAACAAGCTGTATGGTAGTATTAGAGAAAAAAAGGAAAGTTTTTTCCTTTGCTCATAAGAATTGGCACTGTTATTTGTTTCTCTCTTAAAATGTCAATATGATTTAGAAATGCATGTTTAATCAGGAAATTAAGTTATCTTAAAAAGGAATTGCTAATGGAGATTGTCAGAATCCCTATAGCCATTATTAAATGGGATAGAACTGCTCCCTTCAGCATTTTTCTGTTTTTGCCCCTCAGCACTTTTTATACCCTCATTAGTTCTGTCCACTAAATCTTATCAAAATAAAAATTTATTTATTTTTTGTCCCACTGCTAAACCTTAAAGTGAGGTAATCAAGGTATAGCTTGGCATCTTATTCAATGTTTCCATAATGCGTTCTGTGTAAAAAATAGTTTCTAAAGAAATTTGTTTTCAGTTCTTAGCTCCATTTTGGCCTCAAACATAAAAGATATGATGTGCTGAATGATCATCAACATAGTGGAAATCTACTCTGACGCTGTGAGGTGAAAATGCCCATGGAAGAGGTACGATGGGCTAGAACATGAAGTATAGGGTGATCCTGCTGGATTTGCCTCTATAAAGGCTCACACAGGACAGTGTTTCCTCTGTTTGCTCCTACTTGCCATTTTTGCTGAGTTCTTTGGATTCCCTTGAAACTTCCTCCTAGAGGTATTTCATATGATCACTACTAAACGCAATTATTCCTCTAAATCACATACAGTGTTGTAAACCAATGCTACCTCAAAAAAAAAATAAACTAAATTATGTTTTTGTTATTCCTTCTAGACTCTATTGGGGAAATATATTTAAAGCTTGGAAAATACTTCATAGCCCATCTACCCAGTGTTTGTCAAACCTGATGGAACATCATCAATAATATTCAATGTCTTCGCTAAAAATGAAAGTTTTCAAGTCCTGAAGAACTTCTGAGCATGCCAAAGATTTGAATCTTTATTTCAAATCTGATCCTTATGTTATTCCAAATTCTTCTCTCACCAATGTGCCAGTATTTGGAAGGCACAGATTTAGTTTGTCAGTTCTTTCCAGAAATAAGAAAGTGTGTTTTGAGATGTTAAGCGAATCACCAGAGTTCCCACAGTCAGTAAGTCGCAGGGCTACATGTCAGTAAATATTGGAAAACACTTCTTGTTGCTCCATGAGAGACTTCCTTTATCAAGAATAGAGCTCACTTACCTGCATTTAACAGCTTCCTCAGCACAGCCCTCAAGACTTTCAATACTGATGGAGTGAGTTATTACATTTTACATATTTTAAAACTGTGATTATAAATGATGACCCTTTGAAAATACACTTCAGTGTGTAAGAGTCGCAATAATTGAGTGGGGGTCAATAGAGCTATTCTAAAAGTCACAAAACAAATTGGCTTATGGTGTTAGGGGATAGTAGGAAAAACTTATTTGGGGCACAGAACTTTTCTGAAGAGATTGTTTCTAAGAATTTCAAATTGGTGCATAAAACTTGGGGTACAGTTCTTGGGGTAGTACCAGATTTTGATGGAGGGATGCAAAATCAAATCCTTTAGGCTGGGTAATGGATATTCTGTTTAGTATTGCAGACTGCTTTCCCAAAGCAAAAGGGTGGGTACATTTTATAGGCATATATTAACTGGTTGGTCTGCATTGACGATATTAACAAAGTATTTGGATTATGCATTAAGCCATATGCCAGAATAATATATTCCCAAGTGTCTGAGGTAGACTGTCTCAAAGGAGCAGAAGTGAATTTCAAGTTTATAAAAGGCATCTTGTAAAATATGACAGCTTTTAAATAGGACCACATATTCTAATGGAAGCTTTTCCATAGTATACCCAAACCTCAGAGCTATTACTGGGCCACAGTTAGGCCAAGAGTAGAAGATTATCATCAAAAAATACTTAATTTCCTTCATTTAAGCTAACCTGACTGTGTATATGAATAGTGAGAAATGTATCATCAAATTTCCATATTGGAAAAGTACAAATGCCCTTTGCATCATGAATTTGACCTAGATTCATGTTCCTTAATAATAGGCTCTATGTTCAGCATTTTCTTCAGCAATAGCACCTCAACTTGGTATATTGTGGAGTTCAAACATTTACTCAATTAATAAATATTTAATTGAATAACTAGATTCCCATCACTGAATTTTCCCCCTAAATAATATAACAATTGCTCTTCTGCCAACACTTCTGCTTTTCCTTCCTCTTTAACTTCCTAATACCTTTTGGAGATGGTGATTATCATTACCTGCAGTAAACAGATACTCAGTTGTTGCAGATGTTCCAATGAGCTCCCATTTTATATAAGGCTATTCATCCTCCAATAGAAACCATTCATTCAGATTGCTTTTTTGTCTCTTGTGCATTTATTTGTCCAATAAGGAAGAGAGTCCATTAAAGTAATAAATTAGTATGCATAGGGAGCTATGAGCTTATCTAAATATTGAGTTTGATTTAACATTAACTGCCAGCTCCTCCCTGGCTTTAGAAGGGTCCATGAAATGTCTTCCCATCCTTCTTAACAGCTGTCTTTCTCTATTTTACAGCAACTGACTTGTTCCTGCGGGTCACTGGTTTTGACTGGCTGCAAGGTCCAGTAAGGTTGAACTCATTTTATCATTTGTTAAGAAGTCATGATATTCTTGACTGTATGTTTAGCAGGTTTATTGGATTAAGGTTTATGGTGATACACCAAAGTAAATGAATGAGTACCTCACCTAAAACTCAGGTGAAAGTCACACCTTGGTTCTAAGTCTACAGTTGCAGAAAAATAAAGATGCTGGGAAAGGATTCTTTGGCCTAGAAATAGTGGATGAATAGGAATTTAGATGAATTAAAAGCAATAGGAGATGACTCCTCCTGATACATAAAATGTAGGAAAAACAAAAGAGTTCATATTATAAATAAAAGTCTGAAGAACAAGTGATCCTGACAATATAAATTCATGTGTCTACTTTATCCCATCATCTTCCTTCTTTATATTTTCAAGAATTTTGTATTATTTCCCTAAAAATGAATGTTCATTACAACTTATACTCATTTGTAGTTTTGTAAATGATGTCTGTATTGTGGAATCTATCATTTTGTGAGTTTGCCATTTGTTGTTTAAAGGTAAGATAGAGTGTCACATGTGAAAATTATTCAGCCTCTATAACTTTCATTCATAGCAAATCTAGATTTTGCACCTTGTCAATAACTTGTCTAACTTTAGCTGAATTAAAAGATAATGACTTTATAATATGGTTCAAACCAATAAATTTCCAGGAATATTTTAAATCATCTCACCAAAAGCATCCAATGCAATCAGCATTAAGGCTATGTTGGAAACAGTGTGGATCTTTGGTATAGGACTGAGGATAGACTGCACTATCTAGGCAAAACAGTAGATAAGGAGTCTATGATTTTATTCTTTGATCTCAGGATGAAGTTCATGTTGTTATTGCATGAGACATCATCATAAAATATCATATCACAAATTCTGAAAAACACAGAATGTTTTGAAGTTTAAGGGGCTTCCTTTATTTGGTGTAATATTTTATGGACAAAAATGAAAAATGAAAAATTTACCTACTTCATTAACCATTTATTAAACATTTACACAGGACTTGCTCTGTGCCAAGAATGGTTCTATGGACTTGGAATACATCAGAAGGAAAATCTGACAAATCTATCCACCCTGTTGAGTTTTTCAGGACCCTTTCTATCATATGTACATAACCCAGGGGGGAAGAAATAACTTCTTAGGAGCCCAACCAGAGAATTCTCATTAGTGCTGGGGAAGACAGTGAATGCAAACTAAAAAGGAGATGGAGACATGGCGGCAGAGAAAAGAAAAGGGCTCCTGGAGAAGAAAAAGGCAGTCAGTGGGAGAGCAACAGGGTTCCAGATGTCAACTTCCTTTCTATGCAGCTTTTTTTTCTGGAGCTAAACAGGATTTACAATATTCATTTCAATGAGGATCTCCATCATTCACAATGCAGATTTCTGTTTAAAAATGTATCCTGGAGACATTTTAGGAGCTTTCCTTTTCTCATCCTTCTGATGTTCCTTTATACCAGTAAGTTCTCATATACATTATGCTTACATAAAAATGTCAATTAAGATCCATGAGAAAATGTGAGCCACTGAGAAGAGATGACAGCAGTTCTCTTAATAAACTTGGCACTTGGATATATACATAACAAGCGAAGGAGGCATGCAATCATTGCCTGCAAGTCTCACATAGACATTTGTATCCTAACTTTCCTTTAGGCCTGATTCAGTCACTAAGCAAACCCTAACAGAGACTAATAACCACTGGAAAAAGGGCCTTAATGTTGCAGTTTTCCTAGTTTAAAATTCCATTACTGAAGTTTATCTAAATGAATCTGTTTAAAAATGAAGTTTGATGTGATCAACAGAAATGCATTCTCCCTCCCCCCCAACCCCCAACTCCCAAATTATGGAACTGGTAGACAGTTCTTCAGTGTTTTTATAACGTTTAAATGTTATAAATGAATTTTAGGTGTAGTCAAGTAAGCCCAAAGGCATTAAAAAAAATAAATTAAAAACAAAGAGCAAATCACTCTAATCTCTTTTGTCTTTTAAATAGACCCCTGGCATTGAATATTACCGGTTTTCAGGTGGAGATGGCAGTGAATGGATGTCATTAAAGATTTATCTCTGGATACTGAATTTAGAATGTGATTAAGAATCAGGATGTGTCTATCTCCCCTGCATCATCTAGAGCTGCATGTTGCCTTCAGCAATGGACAAGCCATTAATCTGTTACTGATTTGTGACTGTTTTGACTTGAATCTAACTCATTGCTTTTGTTCACCTCCACTCCATTCTTTTTGGAGATTAAAAAATGACACAGTTAAATTTAGCCTTCATCTTCAAAAATTCAGGGGTAGACTATCAGGGATAGCCTATAATGTAGTTATTTTCTATTTCCTTTGATGGGTGATTAGAAAGTAATATTCTCTATCTTCTTTACTATCCCTCCTCCATCCTATACCTATACACAACTCAAGTCTGTTACATTTTATAAGAAAGGAAAGTCATTTTAAGTCACTATAGATTTGTAAATAATAGTTTCTTCTAGTATCATGGGATTTTTTTCTGTGAATGAGTGATTATAGAGAACAGCTATAAAGGACAATCACTTCCTAGTGTTCAAGTGTCCAAATCTAAGAATATAAATTTCTCTGGTGGTCTTTGGTGGTCACTAAATCAAAGGGAATTGGTGGGGATAAGGGATTTTTAACACAGGCAAAGAAAAAAAAAACCAATTAATGATTTCCGTTGAGAATCTTTACAAGTCACAATACTTTCCAGGTTAAGAACTATCAGAATGCAAGTATTCCAGAACTACTAGAAGGTAGAACAGAAAGAACAGAATTAGAGAGACCAAACTCAACACTCTCTGGTTGCTTCAACATTAAGCAAGTCCCTTGATCATTATAATCTTGGTTCTTCACATCTGTAAATTGGTGATATTTTTAATGAATTTAAAAGAATTTAAAAGAATGGGTGACTAATGCTTGAGGGACAATAATTATTCACAAAATTTTTTATTTTATCTTAGAATTTTCTTTAAAGAAAACTATTGAAGCAATATTGCATTATACCATGTGAGTTTCATGTGACTTTTTTTCACTGTAAATCAACATGCGTGTACACTACATTTAGTTTTCCACTAAAAATCATGCTAATGTGTTATTCCAGAACAAAATAATTGGCTATAAAAACTAAACAGTGAACAAACTTGGACCCAGTGGGCAACAAATTAACAAATCATCTCCCACAGCAGGTCACTTTTGTAGATGTGAATCTTAATTCATTTTATGTTTATTCTTCTGTTTTCATTTTAGGCCCTCTTTCAGCCAAGATTCAGAAAGAAGAACAAAGCTTCTATAAAGACCTGGGAGGGAGGTGTTGGAGAATTAGAGAAAAAAGAAAATTGTTCCTAACCATTCTGCCAGAAGCACTGTATGGAGCTTGCGGGGAAATCCAAGAAGCCAAGCACATGTGACCACTGGATGCAGCAAGAGGAAGATGGAGAGGCTACGGAAATGGCAGCCTCTGGGGAAGCAGTTCCTGCTGGGCAACGATGGCCTTCGAGGATCTGAAACCAATTACCTGTGGACCGCAGCTGAGACCACTATTTGTCAGCGGAATCATCAGTCATGAAGATGAGCTGGACTGAGCATGGAAAAGGGCGAAGACACACTGGTTCCCGCCGGGCACCCCGCATCTGCCCATCAACAGGTCTGAGGGCACAACCCAGCAAGAGTAATGATTTCTGCTTTACTTTCACCTTCAAGTCTCACACAGACTCCTCTGTAGTCAGCTCTCACGTGTTGGTATAAACATACCATCCATTAACCAACTCCAATTGCGGGAATGAGGTGGGACGGAGGTTTCTCTTGCCTTTTCTTCAATAGACTATTTTACACCTTTTCTTCTACCCTCAGAAAAGTTTAAAAACTATCAAAACCACTATCTGGAGTCCATGTTTTGAGGTTGTCACTCATTTTGGCTTTTGTTCAAAAATAACTTACATATAAAGCAGGCTGGTTATGCATTTTTTAAGAATATAAATAAGAGCAATCTAACCGTGATTCCCTACTCCTACATTTTAGTGTCTCAGAACCAGTCTGAGGTGGTTTAGAGAGAACATGATACCATTCATCAGGAAATTCTGTCCCAGTTAGGCCACCCACCTCTCAGGTGAGCTGGTAAACCTTGGGTTTCTCTACATCCATGGTTCATATTTTTTAATAAGGGGGATAATAGCTCATGAAGTATCAGTTTCCCACAGAAGGATAGTAAACGTCTTTATAAACCAGTGCACAAAGAATAGTCAACACGATACCCAAGATCGTGTCAAGGAAGTGCCAAAGTCAGAAGATAGGTCACTGTTCGTGGGTGCTCACCTCTGCACTCAATTTTAAGACAACAGGGTCTAACAATGGGATTAGAGTCTAACAATAGGGGTGTTCATTCCACAAACAGGAGTTTCTAAAGTTACTAAAGAGTTTCTAAAACCACAAATGCCTGGTTATCTCATCCCAGATGGTGTGACAGTGTTCAGCAGTCCCAAACAAAGGTCATTCCTGTCAGGCAGGGCTGTCCCTTCAAAGAGAGCCTGGAGGAGATGACATATCACCAGTAGTGCATTAGGGTCCAACTCATGGTAGCAGTTGGAGGTGCTTACAGGTGGGGTTGCTGAGGTGACACCACAGTAGGCCACAGCACTGTCTGAAGGCCAAATTGGACAGCACCAGATGCTAGACCTGACTGCAATGGACCCAGCAGCTGGCAGATAGCTCTCAAAGGTGGGCAGACAGTGCCTGTTACCCATCAGTAGTGCCAATAGCAATCGTCACCAGGGGTGGTGTCAGAGACACAGTGTCATCATTCTTTGTAAGCTATTTGTATGAACCAGTAGCTCTCTGAGATACCAGGTTGAGACCAATGGTCTGTCTTGTACCCAGAGGCAAGGGCAGAGTCAGGTACAGAGGCTAGGTCTCTGTCAAAGTCTACAGAGGTCTGATACATCCCATGGAGGTTGTCTACTGAATGCATCTTTCTTCAGATACCAAGTTTGTCTTCTTTCCCCAAAGGCTGGCTGCTCAATCAAGCTGACTCCTACATTGCCTTATATCTTCTTCAAGAGTCCCCACCCTCCAAGCCTGATTGGACTGTTTTCAAACCTAAGTGATCGATTCTGTTAGCATCAGTCAACTCACTTCCATTTTCAATCCACATAATTAACTCAAGTCCTTGATTGATAGTCAGATAACTTGAACCTCATTGGTTCATGGAGCTAAAATCTGATTGGTCTATGTATAATCCTGGTTCCAGGTACTAAAGGGAAAACCCTGGTGCCTGCACTGAGATCATGGCAAGCTTGTGGCCTGGTAGGCTTCTAGAGAGCCATGTTGGAACTGGAGCTGCCTCAGTGGGGCTTGTGCTTCTGAGAGTGTCCCAAAACCAGGATTGGGGGGGGGGGTTTGAAGAGCCCAAGGGCTGGTCTAGTTTAGGCCAGTTTCCTTTATGATCATTGATGGAGAGATTACAGTCACTAAAACCGAGTGTGGCTACAGAATGTATTAGTTCAATCTACCTTTTGAACTAAGTATTCTGAAAATATATACATGCATGTGTGGGTTAAAAAAATGAGTTTGCAAAACAATGCATTGCCAAGTGATTTCCCTCCATTTAGAAGTTTAAACAGTACATAAAAAGAAAGACGGTTTTGTTTCCTTTATAGTCTATATAGCAAGTTGAACTTGATACTCTCCTCCTTAAGGGATGGTCTACCCAAAGGGGACTGATTCACAAGAAGTTCTCATTGTTCTTTCCCTCTGCAGGAAGAGTTGGAAATGTTTTTTCTGTTGAGGAAAATCTTTCTGGCAAATCCCTTTACCATGTCACCTGCCTGAAAGAGCTGCTACCCTTAACATTCTGTGGGTCATTTCTGCCTACATCCTTTGGTGTAGAGTATGTTCTGACTAGTCCTGATTTCTTCTTCCTATATGGAACACCAGGGGGAAACATTTTCTGATTCTTTATGGGCCCAGATCAAGAAAGATCAGCTTTCAGCATAGCCTGAGAGGTAAAATGGAGTGCTAGAGACATATTCAGACATAACAAAGAGGAGATTTGGGACCCGGGAACACATACAACTTCTGTTTCAGGTCATTTAGAAAGATTTTTGGATTATAAGAGTTGATGGTGGACAGATGTGTTTCTACAGTCCTGACCTTTTAAAAGAACCTTGAAACATCTGATGAGAGTTCAGGAAATCTATATCTATCAGTATATAAGCAGATTTGAAGGAGAATTTTTTGCTTTTTTCTCAAGGGCAATGGAATGGATGAATGGGAAAGCACTTATTAAATGCTTTGGAATAAAGGTGCTGCATACTACATACAGCACTTCATCAGGCATTAACATGCAACACTGTAACTTCCTTTAAAAATAACATTACAATTGTCCATTTAGGACCACTCTAGTTAAACTAAAACAGTGAGTGAAACATTTTCCCTGATGCACCTTTAGGAGAATATAAGTAGGCAAATTGAAAGATTGTTTTTATTTTCTGTTTTATTCTGTTTGTAATTTTTTTTTTTTTGGTTCCTGTTTCCTCTTCATAGTTACCCAGATAAAAAGAAAGGTTTCTATATACTATACTCTTTTCTTTACCCAAATCCAGGATGGTTTGTTAGGAAATTTTGCACACAACCCATCATTTTAAAAATGAATTTATAAAATTTCAGTTGCATGATACTTGACAGAAAGCATCAGGGTCTTTTGCCAAATTTGCCACTTTTCAGTTTGGGATTGAGCTTGGATTTTATCTTTGAGTTTTAGTTTTCCCACTGTCAAATCCCCTATTCTATCTACATACAAACCCACTGTGAAGATCTCATAAGGTGATGAATACAAGAGTGTTCTTAAAGCCGAAAAATGCTATACAAATATAAGATACTGCAGATTATTATTTTTATTGGCTGTCTCTCCCTGAGCAGTCCAGGGAACCAGCAATGTTCCAAGAGATTAAGATCTCAACTTTGCTTCTCAATGAAAAACAGCACTTCCAGGACTGCAAGGCCCGATTTCCAACATCTCTCCTGGGGGGGGGGGGGGGGGGAATGCCTTCTGCTTAATCATCAACATCACCACTTCCTCCACTGAGAGTGATATCTGATGATGAATCACCCCAGAAGTAATCTAGCCTCACCCCTCACTAGGCTTTGGAAATCTAAGCTAGTCACAGCATTTGTCTTCAGATGGGATGAAAACAAAAATCACGGCACACAGATAAATTTAACTTTGCACATATGAAGGTGGACACTTTATTATCACTCTTTTCCAATTCAAAGTTGCTTGTCCTGTTTCATAGCCTAATTTTTCTCACTCATCCTATTCTGTTCCGTGTAATAATGAATAACTGTCTTGCCTTATCTAGTCAGTCATTTCACAAATGTTTGATGTGACCCAACTATGTGGTAAGCTAGTTAGGTCAGTGCAAATAAAGGCCATGATTTATGGTCTTCAAAATATGTAATCTAGAGTTAGTAACAGGAAAGTTTAAGTGTATGACAGAAGAAGCAGAAAATGTCCCCAGCATACACATATGCTTGGACTCAGAAAAGAGAAAATTTGGAGAAAAATATACAGTCTCTTTCCATACCACTACTAGACTGGGAGCACATAGTTTAGTTTTAAGAGATTGATACAGTCTAATTAAAAGGTAGTCCTATTTAAATGGAATTCTGAAAAGGTAAAATTTAGTTTGGTGACTCCATTTTCAACCCTTTGGATCATTTTATTCATTATTCTGATATTCAACACTTTCTCTTTATTTAAAAATTTCACATATAACATGTACATATGCATGACAGGAAAATATAAACATAACATAATATTATATGGAAAATATAAACCTCTCTTATTTTAGGCTCATCTTTTCCAAATTGAATGTATGTTTTCACAATCTTAGAAAAACAACACCTTCTAGCAATTTAGGTCAACATTATCTCTAGCAATAAAGAAGGTTTAAAAATGGCATGTAAGAAAGGTATTATGAGTTTTACTGTAAGATCACAGAACTTTAAGAGTCTACATATATGGAATAAAAATGGAAGGGTGAAATAGAGGAAGACTTGATGACTTAGATATCAAGAAGAGTTTAAAGAGTTTGTTATATCATAGTAGGAGACTTCCTGAATAATTACTCCAGGGAAATGCTTGTTCCACAGGCAAAGTTTGGTGGTTGCTCCCTTCATTCTACATTGTCATTCCCAAGCTATTTTACTGTTAGATTTTTACTGTACAGTACCTATGCCTTGGCTAAAACCTTATTTTATATTTTCAGACAATAGTTCAACTCATTTTCAGGAAACCAAATCTAAGTCTCTTAGGATGAATACTAACATCATTCTTGATATTTTCCATTGACATTAAGAAAAACTTTCCTGCATTTATTAACCCAGTGGTTAAAGCTCATGTGCTAGTGCTGAGTTTCATTGTCTTTAATTTCAAAATCAAAGACATCTACTGCCAACATAACAACTGATCAGAGTAGAAATGCTCTGATGCTCTAGGCAACCATTGTACAGTTCTTGAATAGACTAATGCCAATTTTTCAAAATGTAACATAAAAGCATAATCTGTTTCTTGATTCCATATAGGTATACATCTGGAAAATTCTGTAAAATACTGTTATTAATTAGGATTATTTTAAATTTGTCTCAAAATGTGATAATTTTTTGTTAATGATGGCTGTGTTAATATTTATTGACAGATGTAGTTTTCACTAGAGCAGAATCAGAGGTCAAAGATATTCTCTTCATACTCATCAGTCATGAAAGAGTCATTAGAACATTTTGTGAATTTTCTAATTATGGGTTATGTTAATTATATGTATACCAAATTTTCATTCTGTCCCTAAATGTCACAATTTTAGAAGTTATTTCTAAAACAATTATTTAAGCAAGGCTAGGAACTGCAAGTTCAAAAAATATACCTAGACACTCAACTGACCACAGAGAAGTTTTTTCTTACTCTGCTATCTCATAGAAATTTATTTTTATTTCATTTTCTTTGCTCAATTCAGCTTTAGGGAATAAATATACAGATACCTATATCTACAATCTGATTGCTATCTGGTGAAGATCACAATACTATTGACCTGAGGCAAAGATCCTTTCTATTTGATCAAAGTAGAAATTAATCATGGACTCAAATTTCATTTAGTTTCCATGTAACTTAAATTAAACATATATAAAACAAGTTATATACAAATCATTAAATATAATTCAGAGAAACAGCTGCTATTTGTCTCTTCTGTTTTTTTTTTTCTCTTCTGTTTTTTTTTTTTTTTTTCAAACTCTTTCAGCCATGTTACCTGACACTGACCTGTTGAGGTAGAGAAAATGTTCTCTATGGGAGAAGAAGTTGCTCTGAATACTTGGGAATGTTCCATTCTCAATCCATGACTTGTCTGCTTATCATTTCATCCCATCACTCCACATTGATAGCTTCATGACAATGAACTTTACTTTCAATAAAGTAAATTAGCAATCAATATTGATCCAAAGCAGTCTGACAATGTAATCACTGTTTTCATGAAAGTCAATCAAGAGAACAAGGACTTAGAATGTACTCCCTGAGAGACCAAGGTGTTCCGAAGGAATGATATTTCCGTGTTTAACTATTCATCTCTGCCTCATTCAGGAAGCTGATCTCCCTGCAGAAGGTGTTGCTGAAATATCCAGTGAAAAACTACAAAGGTAAGATGACTCCTCCCAATAGAAGGAAGTTCTGAAACACAAGTACCAGACATCTGTGAAGTGACTGAATATGTTTTCTACTACTTTGTCTTATGTAAAAGTCCCCCTCTGAAACCATCTTATAAATCAGAATGAAATTGCTTATAGATTCACTTAGAATATCTGAACGTAACTTTTTAGAAACAAGTCCCGAGAAAGGAAATGGGAAAATGGCATTCCAATATCAATATATGGGCCCTAAGAGAACAATTCAAATATAAGAAATATTGTGGGAAAGTTAAATATTTTTATTAAAAGTTGCTTGAATTCAGAAATGAATACTAACAGAAACAAGGTAGATCTAAAAAATGTTAGTTTTTATATTTAAAAAATAAGCAAACATCCCAGATCAGTATTATATTACTCAGTCCATTATTTGATCATTTTGCAGTGTTGCAAGTTGTTTTCTGAGCTTGTATTCAATTCTTCTATAGCATGTTTAATATTAACTAAACTGTATTTTCATATTAATATACTATTGAAAAAAAGAATCTAAAACTCTAAGTCAGAATGAAAATGAGATACTTGAAGAAACCATCCCTGGGGAAGTTGAAAAGGCAACTTAGTATAGAAATGATAGAAAGACTTGAGATTTGAATGATCTTCTTTATTTCACTGAGTGAAATAACCTTTTCACATGTATTTTCAATTATTTCCCTGCTTCTGCTGAGAGATGCATTCCCTTTCTATTGAAGTAAAACTACACTATAATGACATGCTCTTTTATTGTTAGATTTTATATATTTTTCCCCACATCTCCCTCACTCCATAACTAAATCACAAAAAAATTTTTCAATTCAAAGTCTTATCTCTACCACATGCAAGATTTATCAAGCAAGGAGGCAACCATGAATTTAGGTATGGTCACTTCATGGTTGGAAGACTAACATTCTAAAAGTGACAGGTTAAATAAAAATGTGAATAGGTCAAGATGACTCAAGTGACCTTTTTGAAAACATGACTTTAGCACTGTCCCCTTCCCCTTGACCTTAGATATTAACCCTCTTAATTTTTTTCTCTTTTTTCCTCTGAGAACAACAATTAGAGCTGATTTTCTCTAGAATTTGGTATTAATCTGAAACAGGAAGCTGAGGGAAGCAAGAGAAGTCTATGCGGTTTACGCCCTTCTTTTAAAGAAGTCTACAAACGTTTTCTTTGAAAGAAGCATTCATTTCCCTGGTTAAATACGTTCTTGGGGCCAAAGTACCTGCTGACTGATTTCTCTAATTCACATTACAGCATTCAAGACAATTCAGGACCTTCCTTACCCTTATAGTCCTGCTCCAGGTTATTTGCTCTTACTCTGTTTTCTCAGCATCCTTAATAGGACACGCACAGATGCTATCAATGGCCTTATTTAATCCTTTGCTGGTGCTGTGCAATTCAAAAAAAAAAAAAAAAAGGATTGTACACAACTTGAAACCAAATTAAATTTGCCCTTTACTTTATAAGGGCCCTGAAGATTCTGCAATGGAAAGCTGGAGCAAAATTGAGCACCTTTTACATTTAAGTCATATGTGATAAGCAATTGGAGGAAAGGAAACGAAGTCTCTCTAGTCCATGCAGAACTACTAAGAGATTTTTTCTTTTCTGACTGGGGATCCATTCTCCCCAATCTTTTGCCTTTTGACCTATTCAAGCACTTCTCTTTTGTTCTGCTTGCAATGCTTTAGTTTTGTATTTCTTTTTTCTAACTACCTACCTCTACATTGTTCTCAATCTTCTATAAGTTTCCTACATTTTCTCTGGCTTCAAATTCTAGGCTATTCTCTCTTTTAAAAAAAATATTTTAAAAAATTATAATACTGCTGGTTTACATAGTTACTAGTATTTTGGAAGAATTACATTTCCTCCTTCAGATTTAGTTTCCATAGAACACCCATCACCAAGGCACCCACAGTCTTCCATCAGAGTCCTTTGTGCTCTCTCCCTACCCTGTACTCTCCCTTTTCACTCCCTACCCCAAGTCTACACTTTTAAAGGTTAGTTTCAAAGTTTGTCCTTGACTCTGTGTTTGGTTTTATCTATACTCCTCATATACATGACACTTGTGGTATTTAACATTCTCATTCTGGCTTGTTTCACTTAGCATATTATCAGCTCTAATTCTAGTTGCCATAAATGGCATCGGTTTATCTCTTTTGATCACTGAGTAGTATTATACTGTGTGTATGTGTGTATATATATATATATACACACATATATCTCATATCTCAATCCACTTTCCTATTTTTGAACATGTAAGTTGTTTTTTTCATAGCTGATCCAAATACTTTTGGAGAAGAGAAATTAATAAGAAATGTTGGGTATATAATTACTTGTTTATAGACCTGAGGTCATTATCTGAGGGTAAGTTGCTATTGCTCACCCCTCAGAAAAATGGTCCCTGAGACACTGAAAGATTCTTTCTCCTTGCCAGGAAGAACACTTCTTCCACTATCATCTCTGACAAATTTAGGCTCCTCTAGCTGATTTCAACTGCAGAAAAGTTGATAAAAAATAGCATCCATAAACAAACAAATGTCTATCCACTACATATACTACATTTAGGTGATCTACATTTATCAACTAATATTTTGCAGAGTTGTCATTCTCTCTCATATATATATGTTATATATTATATATCTGTATATATAATGTTTTTCTGAATAATCTGAATAAGTACAAACATCATAAACTTCACCAAAGAATACTTCAGCATTAAGAACAAAGACATTCTTCCATATATTTATACAACCATATACTCTCATATCCCCCAAACTTTAAATATACATAATAATGTTATTTAATAATATATTCTGTATTTAAATTTCTAGAACCATTCCAATTTTTTTTATTCAGGATTCATTCCAGTATTATGGATTACATTTGATTGCCATATCTTTTTCATTTCCTTCTACCTTTAATAACACTGAAAATTTTCAAGAATCTTGGCAAGTTGGCAGGTAAAACAATTTACAATCTGTCCCACTGCTTCTGCAGGATTAGATTAAATATTTTTCCATGGATACTACATAAATAAGGTTGTATATTTCCCATTATGTCATCTTAGGAAGCACATATTGCCAGTTGTCTCATTATTGATGATGTTAACTTTGATCACTTGGTTGAGGCCATGTCTACCAGATCTTTCCATTGTGAAAGAAAGAACCTCTCTCTTTCTTTGTAATTAGTAAGTAAGCTGTGGTCTGATACAGTGAGACCATGTGAATATTGTTTCCTAGCAACAATGTCTTCAATAGTTTTAACATTCATTGATCTTTGCTTCAGATAATTAATAAGATGGTTATTTTCCAACTTTTTCATTTCTCCTACATTAATAAGCTGGTATTTTTTTCTGTAAAACCTTGCTGTTCTTTCTCCTTTCTCTTTCCTTTTCTTGAGTAGCACTTTGAATGCAGAAAACTTTAGTCAACTCAAATCTTGTTCAATGTTATAATGCTGAAAATATAAAATATATATTGCATAAAGATAAATTTTTATATATTAAAACTATCAATTCTAAAATTAACAACTGGATTCTTTTTAAAAAATTCTTTAAAAATCAGTAGTCAAAACCAATAGAGAAATCCTGAAATATTTATTACATATTTTTATAATTGCAAGATTTTCAAAACAGAAATGTTTTGAAATGAAGTCTTTGTGTTTTGGAACTCAATATACTAATCAGATGGTCAGTTGGTTACGGGAATTTTCACTTATGGAGAAAACAGAACTAAGCATAGAATTTGGCAATTTGGACCATGACAGTTCTCCATATTTTCAGGAAGACAAAAGTCTTCCATATTGAGAAGTTGAGTTTGCTATGAAGATAAAAATAACAATCTGATTAACTGAAATGAAGACAGAAAAAAATCCAAAGAACTAGCCAACATACTAATAAAAGAAACCCAGAAGCAATCAAAATACATAATTTGACTTGCATAGGCTTATAAGAGTGCTGATGGTGAGCGGTGCATTTTTAATAAGAAAACCAGATGTGACATACATATTATCCAAATGCTCCCTTCCTTTCTTGGCCTGCTGGAGTTGCACAGTTCCAAAACCAAACTGCTCTATCAAGATGGTAGTTTTCTTCCATATAATTTTAGGTAACTCATAAAGGAGTAAAAAAAAAAGTAGCTATTTTTACTTAAAGACATGTAGCTTTTTTTTACGTATAGAATTTAGAAAAATTTCACATATAATCCATCTTTACTTCAGAGTTCAAATTGTTTCCAAAAGAATGTTTCTCTTTAAAAAAAAGTACAAAAGTTCAAAAGAAGGTTAATTTTTATATTTTGCCCTGATTTTCTTTTACCAGACATTGTTCTCTCTTTGCTTGATGTGAAATAGTATGTGAAGCATAAGTATAAAAACTTGTTTAAAAAATGAACGCCAAAAAGGAGAGGAAATAAGAAAAGTAAGGAGAAAAAGGGTGAAAGGATGAAAGAAATAAAGAGTGACAAAAAGCAAAGAGAAAGGAAAAAATAAACTTTCTGTCTCAAGGTATTTACAAAATCAAGTGAAAACAACAAAGCCAAACACAACCCTGGTGGGTTCAAGTCCTGCTGTGGAACTCAGTGCAGGTGTGTTTGCTTCCACGCATCGTGAAATTGTATAAATGGTTTATGAACCTTGCAGAGAAGATAGGAGACAACGTGAGCAAAGGAGTTTACATATGGAAAGGACAGGCAGAGATGTAAGAGTTTTCAAACAGCGAATGAGTCTGGAGGACAAACAGAGAAAATGGTGACACGACTTTCTAATTAACAAAGAATTGAACGAAGAACACTTCAAGGCAATAATGTTCATATGTCATTTATGGAGTTCCTACCATGCATCAGAACTTCACAGTTATCACATTTAATCCTTACAGCAACTCTTCAAAATATTACCATATCCATTTTACAAATAGGGAAAAGGCTTATAGAGATCTCTTACTTCCTAGTTTTCTATGTAGGTAAGGAAGGTCTAGCTCACAGTCAATACTTCCCTGATGGAGAAATATTCCCCTATGCAAAGATGGGAAACACGACCCCTTGTCTAAGCCAAGTGGACAGCGTGGGCACATGGCTGATTAGTGGGGTTCAACCTAGAGATAATGCGAAGGAGAACAGAATTTCAGTGTCCACAGCCAAGTTGCACAGAGAGCTGGACAATCATTGCTTGGCTAGCTTCCTAAGAGAAAACAGGCTACTATATTCAGCATGAAGCCCCACATGAGAACCTCTAAATGTTTAATATAGGGATAGCACCTCATAAATAGGTAAAATGATGCAATGTAATGCAGTACAAATTAAATTAATAATGAGCCATGTATGATCAGGTCACCTTTTGAAAGATGCTTCAACACTGCATATTCTGATTACTAGTTCCTTTCCTGAATATAACTGCAGTGTCCTTGTTTAAACAAATAGCAATGAATGCCATGCATTCAGGGAAATGTTTGCAGTGAATTAGGGTTTTAGAATTGTTCTTTGCATTGGTCCCATTCCAGGAAGCAACTCGTTTCATAATGGAACCATCCTAAAAGGATAAATCAGGGTGACCCACTTGGAGGATTTCTAAAACAATGGCTACATCTGCATTTCTAAAAAGAAAAACAACTCGGAACATCCCAAATCAGAACCATGCCCAGAAACAAAAATATCCTCCTCAGAATAGAGGGTGAGTCCTGGGAGGAATTTTAGTAGCCTGCCATGTCAAGTTGATGATAATTAGTTTTAACTGGCACTCCCACCAAAGCCATATCATTCATTACCTTGTCAGAATAAATCTACCTGCTGTGTCACAGGTTTGATGAAAAAGTCCTAACCCTTTTGTAATAGCATCTTAATCTAAATTTGTGTCCACTCCTTCATACAAATGGATGTTTTCAGATAGCATATTGCTGGATCTGGCCATTCTTATGGCAAACAGTAATTTTCCTAACTGGCATCAGGTAGAAGTGTTCCCTTTTTTTTGGTTATTGTTCTTCAAATTAATCCCAGAGGAGTTAGTGGCTCAGTCCAGAGAAGATGTGAGTTACCAAGGATCCCTAGCAGAGAGATTATTGTTTTAGTCATAGTCCGTCAGTGCCATGCCAGATTTTTTAAAATGTCATTATTTTTTCCACTTTGGCTTTTAAGACTTCAGGATGTGTCATATCAAGGCTGTAGTGAGCTTTGCTCCACATGGCAGTGGAAGTGTTTACTGAGTTTGAGTTGTTTGTGCCCATAAAATGCAGTGGAAATCTGAACTCTGCCTTATTTTCAGCGCATGGCTACCAACTGGCCTCCACAGAAGTCCACGTGGTTGGAAACAAACACTAACGTTACTTGGGCTTGGAAGCTCCTGGAAAGTTGCTTTAACTACTCCAGAGTATTGGTGGTTAGTTTGGCAGATAAGGCCACTGACTATAAGGCTCTCTGATGAAACTGTCTACACCAAGAGTTGAAAGATAAAGGATATTTAGAGAGGGCATACTTTGCACATATTAACTCTTAAATAGATACTACCTCTGCATACAAGCTGTGTGTGTACCATGTACTTTACAGTCACGTGATATATTTCTATAATGAACATGTACACATTGAATCCTATATTCCAGGGAGGAAATTGAGACTGAGAAGTTTAGATAAATTATCTAAGATGACAAGCCTACTAAATGGAAATAGGTTTCAAATTTGGTTATTTGCATACAGATATTCTTGATAACATAGTAGGCTGACATCTGAATAAGTCATCTGTAAGGATCCTGTCCTCAGAAGAATGTTAAGGAGTGAAGGTAGCTTAGTACAGCTTTTAACTCCAGTGACTGGAGCTACTGGATATGGACTTGGAGAAGGTTTCCAAGAGGGAGGTTGGCCACCTCTGAAGATGGAGAAGTTATATGAGAAGGCATGAACTGAGACTTTGTGACCAGTCGACTGCTTGAGCAGAAGAATCCCCAATTAAAAAACACTAGTGGAGGTGGAGCAAGAGCAGAATTGAGAGAAATGTTTGACAGAAAGCTGGAAGGTAGCACAACTCCTAAACATTAACCTCTGCCTTAACCTGTGAAAGGTTTAACATTTGAAATCAAATGTTCATATGAAAAAAAGAAACAAAAAATCTGAAGTCTTTGAGTCTGAGATTTTCATAAGGGTGCTGGCTTTTATATTACAGATGGGAACATCTTATGCTTCAATACATAACAATAAGTTACTTTTCAAATTAGTGAGAACATTTTTGGAATAAAAGTTAACTGTCTCCAGCCAGTCACCAAGAGTAACATCTTTATCTAATAAAGAATGATTGACCTATGGTTCCACCTTAAAGTAAATGAAAACAATTTGGACAACCAAAGTTTGATTCAAATAAAGTCATGCTTTGTTTAGAATTCTGCATTCTTTAGGCATCCTGTGAACTCTGTTTCTCTCATTAAGTATCATGATTTAATACCAACAGAGAGAATTTTTCTGTATTGATCTGTTGGTTTAATATTAGGAATATTTCATATTAAAATGTTTTCTAGTGATTATCCAAATAAATATTAGGTTTATAATCCTGGAAAGAAAGATACTATTTTGGTTAACTTATGATATATGCTGGTTACTTCAAAGTAACCAGCAAAGGAAAGTTTTAAAAAGTGAGTAAACTTCAGACAAGTATGCGGTTCTTTTCTTAAGTAGAACATTTTTAAAAAATTACTGGAGGGGGAGGTGGGAGGAGAAAAAATCTTAAAAAAATTAAAAAACATATTGATTGGTGGTTATTGATTGCTACATGTTAAACTCAGCACAAGGAACAAGAGATGCAGATTGAACAAAACAGACCTGTCCTCATGGAGACTGACTATTAGAGTGGGAGAGAGATGGTAAAGACATTACAAAAACTAAAACTCTGAGTCACAGGTTCTGAAGGAAAATTGACCAGAACAGGGAGGGAAAAGCTGATGCTAGTCACTATTTTAGTTGGAATGGTTGACAATGACTTCTTTAAAGACAGTACCTAAATGGACAGAGGGAGCCAGCCTGGGGAAGGGAAGAGTCTCATTCTTACAAAGCTACTTCAGCTCCCAAAACATACCTGTTATTAATCTCCATGCAGCCCTAATCTTCAGCAAGGCTAAATCATTTATACCTCTTTTACAATAAACAGAGTAAGGTGAGAATGGAAGGAGGAGTTACAAATAGAAGGAACTGGATTTTAAGAAGAGCTAAGATGGAGATTTAATAGGAAGGAATCCTAAAGTCTGAAACATGTCTGTTAAGGAATTCTCTGTCAACTGAGCTGTGGTTAAGTGTCTCATCTAAGCCACTAATAACTGAGTGATACAAAAGAAACCTCTATCTTAAATAATAGGACTTGATTGTTCTTTTTTTAAAAAAAATAACTCCTGATAGCAAAGATTGTGTTGTAATGAAAGCATATTATAAAGACTACAAAATGTCTATGTTTTAGCAAGATGCTAAGAAAAAAAGGAAAGCTTTAGTTTTAGTAGGTGTTTTGCAAGGCATATACTACAGTCTTATATTAAAGGGTTGGAGACAGCACAAGAAAAATAACAAATTTATAACAATGAAGTTTAGAAAACTTGTGTTTAGAGAAACTAGTCAGTAACTGATAAATGGGCATATTCTTTCAACAAACTCACTATGAGTTTCAATAGATTTTAGAATTAAGAGCTCAAGTTACACAACGATGGTTAAGAAAATTAAATTATTTGAAATATATGTCAAGTTTTGACTCACATGAAACTAAAAAGACTTGTTTCTGGGACTAGGAAATAGTAGTAAAATAAATGATTTTTCATTTAAAATATTTGATAACACTAATCTTTAAGGCCTATACTAAAACCCTGTGGAGGAAACAATTTAAAGCTGTGTTTAAAATAATTAAAACTACTTTCAAAGTACACAAGAATAGATACCTGTCGGGTAAAAATGAATAAAATGAAAGACTGACTTTAAACAAAACGAAAATAAAAAAATGACTAAGAAAATTTCTAAATCAAATCATTATCACGGTCACCTACACAATGAAAGTCAGTGCTTTGAAGAAAGATAGCTTAGTCACGGTGAAAGAGTCAAATAAAGTTCCTGGAGAAAACTATACAGTCCATTGCTCTGGTTGTTACTCCATATTTGGAAATGTTGGAGTGTGGTTATCTCTTAATGTTCAATGATATGAAAAAAAACAGTTTTATAAAATAGGAATTTATAGTGAATGACACTAAAAGCTTATACTTTCATAACCTACCCACAGCCTTCATATGAAAAGTTACAAGTTCAGTAAATTCTCTAGAATTGATGACTTACTCATGAAACAAGAATTCTATCATATTATTTTTTAAAAGGAAGTCAATGTATAGAACTTCAAATGTTGTTGGAAAAGTTTGAAAACAGGAATCAATGAGGCAACAATGAGATTAGAAATCAGGAGTCACACTGCATGATCCAAGATGGACCTCAGGGAAGTAACTACAGTTAGATATATTGTTTAAAGAGGAGAAAAGGGAAGTATCCTTTTTCTTCCTTCCCTCCAGCTTCTTCTTGCCCAGTGACTTTACTTTACAATATGTAACCAAAATCTTGTTGACAAGAGAGCCTGGGAAATAAAAATTTTAGAGAGGAGACCCTAATGTACTTAACTATGACAAAAATTATGTCAAAAGGAAGGCAAGCAGTGCGTGTCTGTAATCCCAGCTACCTGGGAGGCTAAGGCTAGGAATCACTTGAGTCCATGGATTCGATAATACTCCGGGCAACATAGCAAAATCTAGTCTCAAAAAAAAAAAAAAAAAAAAAAAAAAGACAATGAGACCACCTCCTTCACAAGTGTTCTTGATGCTGCTTATATTCAAAAGATTTTTCAAACAAACACAAGTCATTCGCAGCAACCTGGATAGAAGTAGAAAGACTCATATTAGCAGAAATAAGTCAAAAATAAAAAGAGACGTACAGAGTGGTCTCACTTATAGGATGGATATAGGGAAAAACAAACAAACGAAAAAGAAAGAATGAAAACAACCAATGGGACCGAACAATGGAGCAAGAGAGGAGGAGGGGGAAGAAGGTGGGGGAGGCAAAACGCACAAAAGATCAGGATGGTTAACAAATGTTAGTGAAGTGGGAAAGCCCTGGGGTACACAAAAATGGAATAATGTAATATAAATATACATATATATGCAAATTAAAAAATATAATTGCAAGGGCATGGAAAAAAAACCAAAATGTTATTTTAATTAAGTCATAACTGACATAGAACAACAGTTTGAGATGTATAAAAAATGATACAATATTTGTGTATATTTTGAAATGATCACCATACCAACTTTAGTTAACATCCATCATTTTATAGTTACGTTCTCTCTTTGTGATATTTCTTAAGTTCTTGTCTTAGGAACTTTCAAATATACAACACAGTATGATTAATTGTAGTCACTCTGCTGTACATTCTATCCTCCTACCTTCTTTATTTTCTAACTGTAAATTTGTTCCTTCTGATCACCTTCCCCCATTTTAGATACAAAACTTCCCGTTAAATCAAGTTCAATAATGTTAGTACAAAAAGAGAAAATTCTACGGGGTAAAGGGGCCAGAACTCTGAACAGGAGCGTTATGTCTTAAAAATTTCCTGTCAATTTGAGAAATCAAGTAACATTTTTTTTCTTAAAAATAAGTATTATATTAAAAAAATTTTTTTTCAAGTAGCATTCTTAAGACAAATGCCTTGCTATGAATTAGGGTTGCATGGAGAAGATTAACAACACTTCTGTTTTGGAAATTGGAGTATCTGTATGAAAATGAGGCTCTTCTAATAAGTTAAAAGTGCAGCTTTGACAAAGAATAGGCAATTGTAATATGTCAGAAATGTAAAACAAGTTTGAAAACAGTTCATTTACTGTTTGATAAAAATGCATTCATAGCCCACTTTATACATAGTAGCAGTCATAGTATTTTCCATAAGGTCATATATCTTATGCAAGAGTATAAATTCAAATCTCAAAGACTTCATAAACTCTATATACTCAACAGTTAGCCTTATTGCTAGTGTACATGTAGATAATGGGTACAATATTATTGAATTAAAAAGGTATTTTGAAAGAGTATACCACCCATAATAGACATACCATACTAATTCATCAAGACTTAAAATAGCCTCCGGTTCCTAATCTTTTCATGAAAGTGCTGCTTTTTTAGTCACAAATGAAAACCTACTGAAGACCATAATATTTTATATATAAAGTGGGTAAATTGGATAGAGGGAATCATTTATAAACTGATGGGGAAAATAAGCCTTTTGGTGCCAATCATAATGTAGTATATATACATGTCAAATTATAAATTATTATAGTACTTGAAACACACATAATATTTTAAATCAATGTTATGTCAACAAAAAGTTTTTGAAAATCAAGATTTTTTTAAAGAAAAATTATTTCCTACAACTAGTGCTATATTGAAAAACTAATAGTATGCTTACTAGAATCTGTATTAACCATATGAGTGTACTGGTATTTAAGATTTGTGAATCAATGATCATTTTTGAGTATAAGAGAGTACAAGTCCACCATTGTCACTGAAAAAAAAAAGATTTCTTATTTAATGACTAATTGAGTGTATTTTAATATAAAACCCACAGATATCATGGAAATGGCTATTTCAATTAAAAATTAGCTTAAATTTTGAAGAAGATATTTTATTCATATATTACATACATCACATTATTCTCATATACTTCAGGGAAATAATCTAAATGTTAAGTTATAAAGGTAAAACTATTATGTCTCAGTGTTAGTCGCTCTTAAAATATTCCTTTTATTTTTGATTTGGTCATTCTTCAAATGAGTATCTTATGAAGTATTTTAATATACCAAATGGTCCATACTAACAGTGTTGTGAAAAGGGGTCTCCCATTTCTGTTAAAATTTCCTTCAGTAATCTGCAATCTAGTATTTGAAATGTCTGAAAAATAAAAGAATTCTTCTCTGGCTATTCAGTTTTCAATAGCTTCTTCCCTTTATTCTTTAACAAAGTTTTGATTATTCTTGCAACATTTTTCACCGTGACATATAATAGAAAAGCAACTGGCTTTCATTTTGTCTGTCCCGCCTCTCTTACCATAGTTTTATGATCACACAGTAATTTTAGCTATGATTAACCCATGTTTTAAATGTACAAACTAGTATTTGGCTTACTTTTCCCCCAGATTGTTCATCTATATTAAACAGCTAAATACTTTTAAAACAAGCCTAATAAATCCTTAAAGAAATCAAATTGGAACCAATACAGACAAATCACTGGGAAAATTATATAGGTGTGGTTCATGTCTAACCTGCAGTCATTATGTTAAATCATGATGTCTGGGGCAGCTGGTTGAATTTATATATTAAACATAAATTTTCTAAGTGACACTTTTTCTAATAAACTGTGATTTTACTTTTCTGAAGTGCAAGTCTTATTTCATTAGAAAGACTCAAATAACTGCACTAGAAACTCACAAAAAATTTCATCAAATTTAAGGTTTATGGAACATGTCACCTAAAAGATGTAAAAGCTGTATTGTTCTCATTTCTTACTTTTTGAGTCTGCTATTTAAAATCAAAACTTATACCTAATGGAAATGGAAAGTAAAGGACTGAATGTGAACATATTAGAAATCCAAATATGAACAAAAATTAGTCTGTATTCCACTCAAATGACTAGATCTTTTTTATAATAAACTAGAGATCAATTTCTTTCAGGATGTGAACAATCTTTGAGTGAATATAGAATATGGAATAATTTATATATTTTCCTCCTTGAGCTAACATTAATTCAAAAGTTAAATTACCTGTGTTATTTTCCAAGAATGAAATTCATAGGAATGTGCAATATTGAGTCTGGGAAGCTGCGTAGTGTAGATGAATGATGTGTAAGCTGTGAAAAGCATGGGAGTACATGTAACAGAATGGGTACTGTTATTATTGCTGTTGTTGTTTCACTTAGTTCTTTTATACTGTTTGTACCACATCTGCCTTCAAAAGATGATGCTTTTAAGCTAAGTACCTTCCTGAAGCTAGGCATAAGAAGAGATAAATTGGTCTATCTAGTACAGGAAAAAAAGAGGTGAAAAGATGAGCATGACCTACTTAGTGTACAATCTGACTACCTCTTATGAATCCAAATCTGTTTTAAGTTCTACTTAATGTATTAATAGTCTTCTATTGCACACTACCAAGAGGGCTGAGCTTTGTGTCAGATGTAGGATACAGAAACAGGGGAAACCTTGAAAATATCCTGGAAAGGAAGAAACTCATAGGAAATGCCATAAAATATTAGAGTTTTTCAAATTGTACCTAACCTGGAGTCCTTGAAACAGAACTACAGCTAACACCATAGATATACTAAGATATCTGGAACTTAGTGTTGGTCAGTACAACATCCTTAATGCTTCCTGAATAGTAACTAGTCAATAAGTTTTTGTTAGGTGACTATTCCTCCTGGGTCTATAATGGTGTAATTATGTGTAATTATGCTAATACATTTAAAAAGTAACCAGTAAACATTTCTTCCTTTCCCTTTCCTTCTCTTGTCTACCCCATCAATAGTTGGCATTTCTTCCCTGGTCTTAAATGTTGGCATGATGCCTAATCATCTGGATGAATGACAAAGCATTTCCTCATTCTCAGATTTACTGTATTATAAATTGAAATAGTGCAGTGATTTAAAAAATATTAAGTATTCACTGTTACAAATCAATGATTAGATATTCAATATTCAATGAAACGTATTTTTAATATTTTCCCCCTAGTGTTTTTATAGTCTTATGTCTTCTTTCCTGACGTCAATACTAAAAGGCTCCGTCAGGCTGTTCAAATCAGTGGGGATTTAATGCAATGTCAAGGAAACCATGAAAAGAGAACTAAAAATTCCATACCCGCCCACCTGTGTTTCAGTTGCAAACTTATGAGAAGAAAATCAATAGAGAAGCACAGACCAAGGAAGAAAGGAATGAAAATAAGAAGAAAGCTAGTCTGTGGAATTGTCCCTTACTCAGAAACAGAATATCCCCTCTGTCCCCTTGACTTTTTGTCAAAGTTCTGCTGCAAAAATATATTGATCCCAGGAGTAATTTTCTTCAATGAGTCAGACTGAATAATTCTAAGTGAAATCGCAGCAGAAAAAAAAAAATCAAAGCTTTAAAAACTTTATCATCTTGCTAGAAAACCACTATCACTGCTGAGCTATTGGTTACTTCTACCAAGATAAAGATTGTTTTACACATTATCTCTTTCAAAGCAGTGCACTGTCTAGGCGGTTAGACCATACACCTCCTCAAAATGAACTATAATGAAATAATACCAAGGGAAAGAATATTAACATTTCAGCAATACAATTTCTTGGTCCAGATGGGAAATCACTTAAGCTTAAAATGTAATGAATAAGGGGGAGAAAAAGATGTAAAACTGTGCATTTTATTCAATTTATAACCCAAATTTCGTGATGTGTGCTTCCTTAGAATGTTTCCAAGTCTCAGTCTTAAAAGATAAATTTTAGTAGAACTACATGGATGGCCATTAATCCACATGCAAATACGTAGCTCAGAGAACATTGTGAAGTTATTTTTTAATCTATGTGGGAAAACAAGATACAGAGTACTCTCAGCTGCCCTAACAGGCCTCAGTCTTGCAACACGAATATTTGGCTTGTCCTTTAATTTTTTCAAGGATGGTGACTTTTGCATGTTCTTCATCACCTACTGAATACTTATTTGGCTTACTGCCTACAATTCTTAAACACATTCAACAATCATACCTTTGATTGGTTTATTATCCTGAATCTATTCATTAGGTGACCGACAGCCCAGAAAAATCTGTTCCCACGTATATAGACTGTCTGGTTACATATCTGTCTTTTTCAAGAAAACATTAACTTAAAAAGAAACAGAGATAATGAGAATTTTAGACCTAAGAAAAATTGCTAAATAGTACGGAAAGTTCCCATATCTTCCTCACCCAGCCACCCATGGTATAGAGACTCACACTCAAAGTCAGAATATCTTTCCTGTCTTAGTCATAATGAGTTTTTACCAGCATCCTAAGAGTGAGACTACTTGTTGCTCTTCTGCCTGAAAAAACTGGCATTTTATTTCAGAAGTGATAAAGGAAAGAAGAGTCTACTGGACTTTCTTGCCTATCTTGCAGTATCATCCTTCTGAGGTCTCAATAATTTCTGTGATTCATGAGAAAAAGTCTTCAAGAAGTTAAGGCATTCACAAATTTCTGAAAACTCAGAGATTTCACCCAGGGGTTGAACCAGTCCACATTCAATCTTTAAGCATTCAATTGTGTCTACCCTAGGCAAATACATGCAAGAGGTAACTTGTCTTCTTTTGGTTAAATTGTTTGCTTGTCCCTTCTGCTCTCTGAGGAGATAAAAATGAGTAGACAATTTGAAGTTACTTTAGTTCTTACTCTTTGTAAAGTTGAGAGCAACATTCTTCCAGTTTATTATATCCTGGAGCAGAACCATTCTGTATATTAAATAGTCACATATTAATATACTTCTAATTGATTTTTCTTTAATTAAAAAATCATTTCCATTTACTTTGAAATAAAAATATGTACATATTGACATTAGAAAAAAAGGAAAGAAAACCAGTTTCAGATGCTAATATTCAGTAATTTTGCACATGTGGGAGAAATGAATCAATTTATTTTGTATTAAACTGGGTCTGTCATTTAAGCAAGAGGAAGAAATCAGGACATATTTTTAAAAACTGGATTTGAGAATGAGATAAGGAAAATTCTGGAACAAGTGTGAGAGGATGCTTCTATGTCGAAATAAGACTAAATTCCCAATAGTTTCTGTTTCCCCTACACCATCCTTAGTAATATGGAATGACTGAGGATAGGTTAGAACTTTATTATTCCTTAAGTATTCTTTCTTTTAGCTTCACTGGAGTATATACTTTCTAGACAATATATTCATTTTTTAAAAGACATTTGCTTTATATCTAATAAGACACACTATACTTAATGCTACACACATATGAATAGAATTTTCTAAGACAATTCAGAGACTAGAATAAAGGAGAATATTGATACAAATTACATGATAAATGCTATAATAAACTTGTGTGATATAATCAAATATTTAATATGAGAAAGACAAGTGATTAATGTGTGCAGAAGTTGGAGTTAAGCTCAGTAGGTTTGACTTTTGACTCCATCATTTACTAATTGCATGACCTTGAAAAAGTTTGATTAACCTCCTCGGTGTTCACACCTCATAACAGAGATAATCATAACACCACTTAATAGAGATGTTATCTCAGTGTATTAATATTAGATATAATCACATGAAATTATCAAGAATTAACTCTTTCTGAACTATAAAAATGGCAGTTTTTATGATTCAATCTCATGAATTAGAATATAATAAAAGATGATACAGAGTTCTTAATTGTGTGTGTGTATTTCTAACTCTTGTAGATGAGACCTAATTTGGAAATAGTCTTTGCAGAGGTAATCAAGTTAAAATGAGGTCATACTGAATTAATGAGCCCTAAATACAATGAAAGGTGTCTTTATAATAGAAAATAGAGGAAGTTATTAATATAGAGACACTGACAAGACACCCAGGGAGGAAGGACATGTGAAAATTGAGGTAGAGATCAAAGTAATGCATCAATAAACCGAGGAAAGCCAAGAACTGCCAGCAATCTATAAAGAAGGCAAAGGAGGATTCTTCTCTAAGGGCTTCAGAGGGATCATGACCTTGATGACACCTTATTTCAGACTCTTGGGCTGCAGGAATATGAGAAAAAACACTTCTGGTATCTTAAGTCCTCAAATATGTGATAATCATTACTGGTCAGGCCTAGGAAGCAAATACAGGTAGCAATTATAGTTTTGTCAGTGAAACCAGAGAGGATATGCTCTCTCTCTTTCTTTCTCCCTCCCTCCCTCCCTCCCTCCCTCCCTCCCAAAAGAGGCACCACTAAAGAAAAATGATCATCTAGGAAAAGGAAAAGAGCATTCCAGATGAAGAAATGTCAGAAATATTTCTTCCCAAAATATATATCCCAAAAGATACATATCTACTTCTACATATTTGATTGGAATGAGCAAGAGAAAGGCAGTTCAGACTAAATGGTCTTTGACTGATGCACTTCTTAAACTATGCTAGAAATACAGCCTCTTGTTATTAAAAATAAAGTTTCAGAGTCATTTTTAAAATATGAAAGTTTTAAGTGATCTAGCTAATATTTTATAAATATCACTCTGGGGGTAGCCAATGTATTAGATGTCAATGGGGGAGGAGGAAGCTTCGAAGGCTATTGAAATTGTCATGATTTGGGATCATGCAGTCCCAAAAGGAGAACAGAGAAAGAAGATAAAAGAACTATTTCAGGTGTAGAATTTATATAATTACAGCCTATTTCAAGTAACTTAAAGGAATGAAACTGATTATTTCCAGATTTCTGGTTAAGGACATGGGCAGAATTTAAGTAACATTTACAATGAGATGAATTCAAGAAGAATTTCTTTCATGAAAATAACTAGAGAAAAAATGAAACCGAAGAAAATGTCCAGGTGAAAATATTGATGACATTTAAACATGTGGTTCTGAAAATTTTGGGAGAGATCTTTAATAGAATTATAAACTTTAGGATTATTAGGATTTAAGTAGAAGTTAAAGAATTAATGGCATATGTACTGGCACTGCATTATTCTGCAAAAGAAAAAAAAAAGAAAGAAAGCTGAGTAAGGAAAAGAGGAAACTATGATGAAGACTGAAAAGTAGAAATAAAAAATCATAGCTAGAGGACAAAAAGTAGAATGAAAATAAAAATAAAAAGTTCTCCAAAAGGAGAAATTTTAAGGAGAGGGTTATGTGAACTATTACAATATGACTGTATCCATGTGGATAGGTTGAGTGATGCTGCAGTAACAAACAAATTCATTCTTAATGGTTTAACCCAAAAACTTGGATTTTCTTCTTTATATGCAACATAGATCACTGGGAGGATAGAGCTCATCAAAGTCTCTAAGGCACTAGGCTAATAAATGTTCCATCTTGACACATCAATGGTCACTGATACATGGAAGAGGTTTATAGTGAATAGTACACTCACTCTTAAAACTTTCACAAATAGTGACACATGCTACTTCAACTCATATTTCATAGATCATCTTAATGTCCAATATGGCAATGCCAAATAGGATGATCAAAGATAAATTTACCATGCACCAGGAAGAAGAAATAGAGAATTTGTGAACAAGTCTTAAGGAAGAAAATTTGAGGACAGGGGGGAAAAGTGTAAGAGTTACTCTAGGAAGTAATAGTTACTGGTGAGAGGATACAAACAAATCATTGAATGAGACACTCAAGATGAGATGTAGAACATCTATTTCTAATAGACCAGACTAACTTCTTTATGTGCTTTTTTTTTAGTCATTTTGAGTGTCTCTGTCAAAGGATGATATAAGACTGATTGATATGGGTTTGTCATTGATTCAAAAGAAGAGTGGAAATCAGGTTTTCTTATGACAGAATGGTTAGCAAGGATGATCACAAGTTTGTGTTTAGTGCAGGATGACAATGAAACTATGATAGGATAGACGAAGTTGAAAAATAAGGAGAGACCAAGAAAATAGAGGTCATCATGGCATTGATATATATGTTAAGCAATGTTGAAGGCTCAAACAAGATACAAAGTTTTTTAGTTCTGATAGTTTGAGGGGAGAGTTATTGAAGTACATTGCTAAAAGCAAATGAAGTTAAATGATAAAAATTAAAGGCAATTTTAAAATTGTCTTGTTTTCCTAGAATTTCTTAACTCCACATGAGAAGAGTCTCAGATGTTGGATTTAGTTTCCCTTAAGAAGTCAACTGTACCATTTGACCTTAATGAAAGTCAATGTGCCTCAAGGAGTAGAATTCAGATACTGGAGAAAGAGTGATCTGAGTAAAATTTTTTCTAACACTACTGAATTGACGTGAACATTTCTTTTTCATCTGTCTGACCTCTAAATAAGCCTTTTAATATTTATGTATAAGTATTACTCTGTTCAACCTACATTACTATAAAATAGTTATTCACTTATTATGCTTCTAGACAGTGCCTACTATGTGCAAGCATTCTTTTTAGCCTGGAATATAGTGTGTTTGCAAATACAGCAACTTTGTCTTGTATCATTGAGAGCCCATGGATCTCTTCACATATCCAATGTAGAAAATAACCTACTTTTTTGCTATATAATTCTATTACTTTTAGGCAGCAATGATTCCAGATACAGAAGCTAAGTTATGGTTGATTTCAATTAATATTGGCAATTTAGTTTACCTCTTTCAATTTTTGTTTGATCTAAAGAATATAAGGTCAGCTGGGCCAATTATATGTAGTGTCAGAACATCTAGGAAAACATTTGCTGATTAAGAGAAAATACCAGTGAGAATTGGGCTTCTTTTTCACTTCCAATTCTCTTTTTCTCAGCTGAAGTTTCATGATATGAAAATATGATGTTAGCGCTTTATCAACCAATTTGAAATCACCTACTAATTGACCTTCATGATATGATTGAGAGTTGGACTAAGCATGTACATTCAAATTTCATATAATGTGAAATAGTTAAGTGCCTTTGGTATTTACACTATTAGAAATTAGGTATTCTGACACATGGAACCTAATGTACATATGAAATGATTGACTTAGTAAAAATAACTCCTTTTCTGTATTTCCTCAGTGTCTTTATAATTATTTAGCTATTTCTCAATTTGCCTTACCACTCTGTGTATATGTGTGTTCTCTGTTAGACTATAAACTTTCTTAGGTCATTTATTTTTTGATTTATCATATGAAAACATTTAAACATTCAGTCAGATTCTCATCTCACAAACTCACCCACAGAGATAAACAACCCCCAAGATATCTGAATCATTATTGATTACTCTATCCCACCCACATCCAAAATATCTGGCAAGATCTGTTTACTTCTGTTTCATATATGTGTACAAAATTTGCTTCCATTGTCACACAATCCAAATCATCATAATCTCTGGTCTTGGTTATGGGCAATCAATTATTGATGACTGTCAGATCCAACTAACCCTACAAATCTTTCACAACAAGGCAATCAGAATGAATTTTGAAATTGTGAAGTAAATCAAATACTCCTACCTCCAAAAATCTCTCTAATGGATTTCCATTACACTTAAAATGCAAATTTCATACCTTGAACCCTAATCTCTACTACAGTTATCCTTAATGTCCTCTCTTATTTTCTATATTCCATATTCTCTTACCACAACAGCCTCATTTCTATTTTTCAAGCCACAGTGCTTTTTTCCCTGTCCTGGTGGCATTGAACTTACTTTTCTCTCTGCCTGACACACTTTTTCCCATGACACCCCAAAGAGCTGTTGCCTCATTACAAAGGTCCCACCTCAAGTGACAACATTTCAGAAAGTTGTTCCTTGGTTAGCACAAATAAACCAGGAATTCCCTTACTGCTGTCATCACAACTTTACCCTCCTTTATAGAGCTAGATGTAGACAATCTTAAGGTTATTTGTTGCTTTTTGCTTTTTTACTTTTTTTGAGGTATTTGTTTCACTCATGTAGAATGTTAGCTGCTGAGTGAGATCAGGGATATTTACTGTTGAGTTTGTAATTCTGAATTCCAGCATTTAAAATAGTGTATAACAACTGCTTACTAAATATTGCCAAATGAGTAAAACCATATTCATTCCATATTCATTCTATAACATAGAAATATATTTCATAGTTTCTCAATACTTATCTGTTCAAGATATGCTTATGCAACATTTTACATGAAAAGCTGTGTAAGGCATTCAGGATATACTCATGAAGAAGAAAGAGAAAGAGAATCAAAATCACATTTCTTTTCAGCTGTGCTACAAAATAATCAGGAAAACACTTTGCCTACCCTCTGTGACTGAAGGACCTTGATTTCTGCATGTTTCCAAGGTGTGAGTATAGTTCAAGCCCAGAACAGCCTTAATTTCTAAGCTCAAAATACACATACTTCCATTTTTCAATGTCAAATGAATCATTACATCTTCAATACTTGATGATCGTTATTATCATGAAATATTCTGGAATTAACAAAAATATTTAGACAACATTCATTTGTCGAATCATAATATAAAGTAGTCTCTGTTTTAAAATGAAATATTGCCTAAGGCTAGTTCTTACCAAGAGTTCTGTGCTTCCACATTACATATGCATTAATAGTTTGTCTGAACTCGACAACAATTTTTAATTTTTCCTTGGCAATGTAAGTGTTTCTCTTACATTCATGAATCTCAATGATCTTTTCTGGTTGCTGATCTCAAGTCCACAGCCTCTCATCTCCTTTTTTAACAGAGCTTTTCATTACAGCTCTGGTTAACTCCTTACTTCCAAGAGAGTTTTTTCCTTCAACTACTTTCTTCTAATAAAGATCACTTTGCTCAGAGAAAGGGCTGATTGGATTAAGGAATAAGCAACAGTACTTACTTTCCTTCAAGTATTCCAGTGATCAAGATGTGATTATAAATAATAGGGGGAAAATCCAAAAAAACTACAAAAAAGCAATGTAATCTCATTTTATTATTTCAGATTCAATGTTATCTCTAGCTTAGTATGTGACTACACTGAATCAAAATTCTAGCTGTAAGGCAATACACTTAAAGAGTCAACTGAAGATGATTTATACCCTCTACAAAGGGTAGAGATATTTGGATTATGCATAACTAAAATAAATATAAGTATTTATAAAATAAAAAGCAAAAGATAGCATATATATAGAGATGTTGAGTAATATAATGTAGTGAAATAGATGTAAAAAAAATCATAGCTGTACAAGGAAGAGTAAGAGCAGATAGTGAAGATACTAACTTTTCTGAAGATTTTCAAATAATGGGTAAAATTGCAAAGCTACACAACTATAGCTTTTAGGATGTAGTACTCTCAATGGTAAAAGTTAGTTTTATAGGCAGTGAGTGAAAGAGTTTTGGGTTATAGAAGGAGAAGCAATCTAGAATTTGACTAACACCAGAGATTAGGTGAGTTTGGCAAGGACATTGTCAATAAACAAGGTTTAGGAGATTGTGGTATATAATTATTCTAAGAGAATAAAGCCATGGCAATTTTTCAAACTAAGTGCCTTAATATTGCATGAAAAGAAATAAATAAAAAAGATGTCAGATTTGGATTTAGTCTGGAGTTTTACCAGGAAACCACTTACTTATCAGAGGCAGCTCAAACATGCCAAGGTCTCCTTTGGAACCTTAGATGGTAGATTGAACGGGCATTTCAGAATTTTTAATAACACATTTTTACAGAATTTGCATCCTTACATTCTCCATTGGATTTCATAGCACTTCCTACTAGTGTGGGTGGGGTATTGTCAGAGGCTGCCAGCTAAGATAGGACAGGACTCATGACTGTAAAATAAAAAAAAATTCATTTCACTATCTTATCTGGCTTCAGAACATCGAAAACAAAACTAGCATGATAAATGTTCGGAGAACAAAGAGCAGCTTCTCCATTTGCTCAATGTTTACCTTAAAAAACATCCCTTAAATGTCACCAACAATGTATGGGTAAATCCCCTGCCCGCCATTGTCTCACAAAAACTAATGTTTTTCCCCAATTTTTTTTACCATAGCTATTGGTCTTCCCTAGTTAATTAGTCGTAAAACATTCTCGTGGCCACCCTTTTTATTTTCTCCTGCCTAAACCCTATAAAAAGCCTAGTGATTTACCTTAAAGTTGCTATTAGCCATGCTTCTAATAACTCACAGTCTTTAACTGTGTTCATCCTTCTCAGAAGTTCATCCTTTCTTGCAACTTTGCACCTAGCTCTTTACAGAGTATATTTCCTTGCCCCGTGTATGTTGAACTTGGCCATTAGCTTTGTTTTTATCATTGTAATGTTAGTGGGTGGATGGGGTCTGAGCTGCATCTTTGGATATGCTTGTGTCATTTCGCTCGGCCTTCTGCATGGCTCTGGTTTGACAATAGAACACACGTTGGTAATCACTTTCCTTCAACCAGTCTAAGAAGGAACATACACAGGCAGACCTGGTCCTAACAGGAAGTCTGGAGTCTGGTACAGACAAAGCAAGCTGAGATCAGCTGCACCACACCTGACTTGCAGAAGTATGAGCATGAAAGTTAAAGTCTGCTGTTTCAGGTCACTGAAATTTTGAAATCATTTAATATGTGGAAAAAATGATTACATCTCCTTTTCAACACCCTCCCATACAGATCTGCTCCCTGAAATAGGTTCCTGTTGTGCTCTGATTCTGTAACTATTATTGTATCTCTTGACTGGTGAACATTTTGCTAAAACATTTCCCTAAAAACACTATACACAACTTTATTATGGCACGTATTTTTTTGGTGTTTTTACACTTCATTGTTCTCAAGCTACCTGGCCCAAAGCAGATAATATATGCTTGGAATGGTACTGTTTTCTACTTAGGGCTACTCAAAGGAAAGACTACCAGGCATCTATGTTAAGATAGACCAGTCTGGATGTTTTCAAGCATCCCTATCACATACTGTTTTATTTCAGACTTTCAAATATCTTCATTTTTTTAAGACAGAAAAAAGTAAAAAGAATTAAGTTAACTATGTAGTGTTTTGAAAAAATACATAGCTTTCATATAAAGTCAGAACTCTCAGTTTAAATGTTAAGTCAATTTTAACTCATATTTATTGGCGGCTATTAAAAAGCTAATGATTACTCTATTCTGGTTCTATTTTTGCATAATGTAATTTTAGGTTGCTGAGTAAATTCTATTTAGACATTAGCTTTTGCTCATACAAACACTTTTTGAATAGATTAAAAACAGTGAAACCAGCTTTCTACTCAAACACTTAAATTATCCTTACAACTAAATAACTATGGGTATAAATACATGTTAGAATGAAATGTAATTTAATCATTTATGAAACCAATTTTATACTAAATGTATGGTAAAATATATGTGTAATAGAAGTTGATTAATAATAAAATGAAACTGAAGCTGAAACTCTGAAAACCCCAATCGTCTGGTAATGTTCAGATTTTAACAATATGTTTCCATTAGGTTAGGGACAGGAATCTTGCTTTGCTAACACTAGGGTTCTACCATATTTGTATACATAAGACAGATGAAATGCACAATCCAGTGAAATGCCCTTATTTTCCTTCAAATGATAGTGGACTGCTGCACTGCCCAAAGCAGGAATTGTCCACAACTGAAAAGGATTTCTTAAGATCACTTAAGATCACATCCCCTTACAGTTTGCAGCTTGCATCTAATGACCGACTGGTGCTGGAATATAAAACTGAACTAACAGCCTCAAATTGAGACAATACTGATAAAGCTGGGAAATCTCATCTTTAGAGCCTGCAGTGGAGTCAGCTGGTGACTTCCTCGAAGGTTGCAACAAAGCACAATGCCCCTCTGTGCCAGAGGTGCTGTCTTCACTCCCCCATAGCGGCTGGGCTCAAATACACTTCCTAAGAAACTTTCTTCACACTAAACTGTACCTCAGTATCTCTTTCCTGGGAGCTAATACACATCTAACACAACACAACTGAACTGAACTGAATTTACTTGATTAAATTAGGAGTTGGGAAAACACAAAGATTAAACGATAGAGTCGTCCTCCAGGAACTAGGCCTTCTGAGGAAGAAACAGGGGTGTAAACACGTAACTATTGTGGCAAGAATGGAAGAGAGAATATCTTATCACCACTTCATTTTCAATCACTGACTTTTAAGAGGTCCATATTCCACCCTTCCTCCTTATTATGGAAAACAGGAAACTTGAAATTGAAGTGTAACAGACTGAAATATCTGACCATTGAAGTATTTGTCACCAGACCTGCCTCAATGAAGGAAATTAGGAAACCTCAAACTGATGAAACTGCAAGATCAAAGAAATTGACAATGTAGCCAAGTTTAGCCCATCCTGAATAACATATGGCTGTTTATCCATATCATACCATATCCATATTATGAGGAAGGTACGAATTAAAAGAAATTTCCCACATTTACTGTATTTAAAGAGAGCAGTAATTGATTGGTAATTGCTTCCTATATAGAAAGAGAATTAGTCCTTTTTGAGGGGAAGGAAATAAATGAAAGGCTTAGCCAGACTTGGTGGATCAGGGCACAGTATTCTGCCATGGGTATTTAGAGTTTGAATTCTTAATCTGGGCTAGAGGATTGCCATATCTCAAAACTGAAAACATGTATGCAGTTTGTGTACACATGTGCACAGTTTCCTAAGTGTCCAAAAGGATGCTTATGGGGCAATTTAGGTGCTATGCAAAAATGGACAATGGGAAGATAGAGAAAAATGGCTAGAAATTAGGTCAGCGAATGGAAATTCATGAATAACTCCACAAAGTTCACTGAGTTTGGATTTTTTTAAACTTCTGCAGTTTCTAAAACTGAAGGCAACACTAATGGATTTCCTCTTGAACAGTTATTTTTCATAATTTACTAGTCAGCTCAAAGTGAGAAGAATAACCCTGTAACTCGTAGGACAAAGTCTAATATCATAAACTTGGACCTTGAGTTTCTGGGTATTGCCAGCTTCAACCATTTCAGAAGGTGGTGCCTAAATCTTAAGATGGGACTGTAGGATTTTGAATTTTTTCTCTACCAGTAGTAAGAATGAGTTGCTGTTAAAATCTTAAAATATGGTTAAAACTACTTGCAAGCTTAGTTGGGAAAATTACCCAAACAGATAGATGTAAACTATTTTTAAAGTGCTGAAGATGCAGTATAAGCTCAAATGCTAAGAGTTTGGCATGTTGATGCTATAACCTCCCTACCCCATCATCCAGTTTCTGGAATAGTGACTATTTATATTTCAATTCACAAAGTAGATGGCCCTCTTTTCTTTTTTTTTTTATTTTTTGAGGACACAGTGATTTTACAAAATTCTGGTGACTACTGATGTCCCTCCATAATGTATTGGACTTTTGAATAGAATGTTCTAAAATTTCATTATATTTTTACTTAGATGTATGTATATAGGAACTTCTGATTATACCCCCAAAAGTTGCCATGAGGAAAGGTAGACTGATGGGACTGTTTTTAGATATCAGATGTTGCATACTTATTTGACTTGATTCTTTAAGTGGGTAGTAATTTTACTTATTTACTCATTTTAGGTAGCTTTTAAAAATATAGACATTATTTTTATTTTTCAAACTTCTACCTATTTATTTTTAATTGAGGTAATATTTGGATACCCAAGCAGCTATCAACACCATGTGCAACTCCAACCAAATCACTAATGTTCCAACACCACAATCCATTGTGTTTCCTTACCTCTTAATTCGTGCTGTTTCCCAGCCTTACACCACCACCACCCTCCTAGGTGCTTTAGTTCTGAATTCAGCTTTCAAGGGTTAGTTTCTAAGTTTGTCTTTATGTGACTTTTAGTTACTTCATATTCTCCATATCTGTGACACCATACGGTAAATGCACACACTCAAAAAGATTCAAGAGCTGACTATCACCTTTACATGTTTGGTAAGTATGGGAGAATTTATAAGGCATAGATATTACTATTATTATATTACTAGAAAATAAATAAGTCCCACGTTTCATTATGTTTTGTTAGGGTGACAACCCCACACTTTCTGGCACATTTATGATTTCTATAGGAATGAATGCGAAACTGTCTTTGAGATTGACACTACCCATCTGTTTTAAAAAAGCTTGTGTTAAAAAATGCCATATTTCCTCCTAACGTCTACGTACACTGAAACATATTAAAAAAGTTGCTTTCAAGTAGAAATTATCTTTTGAAGTATTCACCTAGCCAGTATCATGAGATTGCTTTAAACAAAATTAGTTTGATAGATGGTTAGTTCAAATTTTCTTCCTTCATCATTAGCTTATAACGTATGTATCATACTTTATAAGTGTCTTTATGTATAAGGCACACTTATGTGACCTTTTGTGAGTGACACAATAATAACACAATAAAATAAAATAAAACAGTATAGTATAGCTTCTGCTTTCTGTTTTTAAAATGCTGACCTTTTAGATAGAGGCTTCAATTATTGGCTGAAGCAAGGAGAGGTCAAAAGTAGGAATTTTTTAGAAATTATTTAGATGTAAGGTGTTTAGCTGAAAATAAAGTTCATTTAAAATGTGTAGATTTTTGTTGTTTAAATTTTTATATACAATGTTATTTAATCTTACAGGTGAAAGTCTCATAACCTGTATGTGGATGTACTCTTCTATATCTTCATTTAAAGTAATGATGTGAGCAAATTTAGTTCATTATTTTCATCCTAACAAATATGCAGTATTCATGTTAATGTCTACTAACAATACATGAAAAGAACAAAGATTCTGAATTTGTATAATGGGTTTAAGTACAATGATAGCTTTTACCCCATGGATAAACATGCTAAACAATTAGAAAATGTCTTAGAATTCAGAAGCATACAGTACGTTAACATCACATATACCCTCAAGCAAATACACCAAAGAAAAAAAGCACAATCTTTTTCATTATAAACAGAGCAACTTGTCAATATGCATTTATTAAGAAAGTTCATTCATGTTTATTTTTTTTGCTATTTCAATAATTGACATAATTTCTGTTACTGGATCTGTATATTTTTATACATACACAAGAAAACAAAACACCGTAAAGTTAAATTTTTTGATCTTTCATAACCAAGTTGTGGTACTTCTAAAACTAATATCAAGGTTAAATGATACAATGAAGTAAGTAAAAGAGTTAAATAGATCAAATGATTATATAGTAAACTATATATAAATTCATACAGTGTAATCTGCCTTTAAAAAGTAAGTGTTGAGTAGAGTTTCTAGTTGGTTCCAAGTTTAAAAATCAAATGAATACACTGGTAGATTTAAAAAAAAAATTAGACTGCCCATATTACCATCTGGTCTTACTGTATATTTTTTCCATGAATTTCTATCAACTATTTGAATTCATAGTATATTTGCCCTTGTTTCTTTTTATCAAAAGTATGTTTTCCTTCCTGATATGGAAGTGTAGTGTAGATAACTTCAACCACCACCTAAAACATTCAAGTATATCTTGTTGTATTTACAATAATAAAGAAGTGAGACTTATTAGAAAGCTGGCCCAGATCATATTGCCAAATATTTACTTTATTAGATAAATTTAACTGACACAGCTTGCAGTGTTTCACATCATATTAAATGTTGAGTTGTATCTTCATAAACACATATAAAGAGAAATAAAAAGAACAATTCTATTTATGTCCACAGTTTTAAAACTGCATGGTTTAAGTTGATTTCCTTGGGTATGTTTAGCTAAATCCAATAATCTCTTTTAAATTCCTTTAAGACAGTATTTGCCTTACTTAGAAACAGGCAATTTTGTAAGTTGGTGATAGTGGTAATCCATAATGTCAAAACATCTGCATGTAAGTGAAAAAAATAGCACAGATGTGAAATTATTTCTATGTTTTATTTGGGCATTCATTAACTCAGATTGTATTCATTCATTCACTCAATAGTTACTGAGCGATTATCCATCTATATGGTTGAGGACAGAAAATGAAACAAAGTAGATGGAGTCTGGCCTCATGGATTCATATGAAGAGAAACTGTAGAAAAAGCTCAGCATGAAGTTTAAATATCAGTTATTCACATTGCAATTAACATTATGAAACTAAGAAGTTAATACATAAATGTCAAGAAAGAACAGCAAAATAGCTAACGATTTTTTGTTTGCCACATTTGATTTTTTTAGTACATGGGAAAATATGATGAGCTAGGTTTATATTTAAATATGATATATAAAATTATTTTTAAAACAAAAAAATTCCATATTTAATTTTGAGGAATCAGATTAATAAATGTTTCATGGATTCATTTATTTTCATTCATATTTAGAATCACAGTCCCTGGTAGGATATGTTACCATAAAATTTACAATTTAATATATATTGAGATTCTGGCATTTACAATTTAATATATATTGAGAATCTGGTCTAGGCACCATAAACTAAGAGGTAAATAGGACAAATATAGTTTCTGTTTTCATATACTTACATGCTGATAGATTAAAATAATGTATGGAATAACAGAAATAACTAGGATATATCAATTTGTGATAAATGCTACAAATAAAATGATGTGAAATTGGATGCATTTTAAAAGCAACCCAGTTTCTATTTTTTAGAATATGTAGATTATAAATTTTGAGAACTAAAAAAAAACCTTTGAGAATTAGTTTACCAATTTGACTTGCCATTTTATTTTGAAATGATCTAGTCAGAGCACTTTAGCTTTCATCCCAACCATACTGGACTTAGAAGTAACCACTCTGATCCTTACAACAATAAAAAATTGAACAAAAATGAAAACCAATGATCTTTCTCAGATTCAACAGAAAATTGGCATACAAAACAAACTAGCATGTTGGGCATTAAAATTAAGCCTCTAAACTTTGATCAAAAGAACAATGATGGGAGGCATGAATAACAGGTAAGAGAAATGAAAAAGGATGCCATGGGAACTGAGTCATTAAGACTGACCAAAAATAGAAATAATCAGCCCAATCTTGGGAATGTAGAATCAGAACTGGGACATAATCTTTGTCAAAGGCCAAATAGTCCATCAGATAACTACTGGTATGAAAGGACTTGCTAGTAAGAAAGTCCAAGAAAATAGAGTATAAAATAGAAACTCAAACCCTTCCTAGGTGTAGACAAATTTTTCCATCTTGCTTGATGCTTCCCTCAGTTGTATATTCAGTAAATCCAGCTTTTACTCTGTCTCTGGTGTATTCTTCTCCCCCAAACAGTCATTCCATGTTTCTCCACAACATAGCACCCCAAAATTTAGAATGACATGTTTACCCAGAGAATCATACATGGTACATGCTGACCTAAAACCAAGTCACTGGAACTATAAAATAACAGATCATTTAAATTATAATTTTGAAATAAACAACATGTAAGAATATTGGTAGTGTAAAAAGAGAGCAGAGTGAAAAGATGTTGCTAGAACAAATCAACATAATAGTAATGAAGAAAGTCTAATGGGTTTGTTAGTAGACTGGATGTAACTGAGAAAAGAATAATTGAGTATAGGGTAAGTCAATAAAAATTTTCCAAACTGAAAGATAAAAAAAAATAGTGAAAAACCCCAAAACATACAAGAACTATGAGATTCCATGAGAAGATATACATGCATAGCTGGAATCCCAGAAGGAAAAGACAAAGAGACTAGAACAGAACAAATTTTTGAAATAATAAGCATTAACTTTCCAAAATTAATAAAAATGCCAAGTCACAAACCTCAGAGGAATCTCAGAAAACATCAATCAGGATAAATACCAAAAAGTCTACATCAGCTAGAGCATACTTAAAGTGCTAAAAACTAAAGATAAAGGGGCAATCTTGAGATAGTAAGGAGGGAGAATTTATCTATAGAGGAAAAAGAATAAGAATTACAGAAAACTTTTAATCAGAAAAAGGAGGGAATTGGGTGAAATTTGAAAGTGCTGAGAAAAAAACCTACTATATATCTCATAAAAATATCATTCATAAAAAATGAGAAATAGAGACGTCCTTAAACAAATAAATATGGAAGGAATACGCTGCTTCTTCTCTTCTGTAGTTAATGAAGCTGTATTCCAGAGGGGATGTAGGCAAGACGTTGCAAAAAAGACTACATATGTGTTGTCATTGAATCATAAAGTACATGGATGACAGAAGGACATGAAGAACCAGGTGTTAGCTTTGTTGGCATCAGAAGTGAGAGATAAACAGGGAAGGATACAAAGACCCACTGGTGGTGGATTAGATTTAGAGAAATCAGTAGGAAACACATGTGTAGTTTGATATATGGATGGCTACATATAGAATATTTACAGATGTATGGGGTATGCATGGATTAATAAATAGCCATATATTTGATTGTTCTGTAAAATGAGAGGACTTGATATCAAGAATATCTCAGGAGCAAGAAGCTATGTATGTAGATTATAAGACCATAGTTTCTATTACTCTTTTCAAGTACAACAAATCAGGGAACCTGTGAGAAAGTTACTTCTAGGACAAGACGGAATATTCAAGATAATCTTGGCAGTTCCACTATTGAAAACTAAGGATGTGTACCCCCCAAAATTAAAATTGATATGCATAGGTGAAAAGGACTTGGAAACCTTCTGAACGTGTTCCCAAAGAACAAAGCTGGGCAATCTTCAGAAACAACATAAACAAAGGGATGTTGGTTCATAAAATAAAAAGTCATGAATCCATATTGGTATAAATAATTGAATAAATAAATAAGAGGGAGAATAGATTTTTGAAGAATGATTCCAATTGTGTGCAACAATTACCTCAAGAATTGGAATATGACTTGCTACTCTTTAAGTGTAGGCCATACCTAGTGATTTCCTTTGAAAGAGTAAAATATGAAAGCAGGAAAAAAAACTTTAAAATGGATAAATCTGACAAATACTATCTTAACCAGATGATAAAATTTAACAGTGGTAAACTGATAGTATCTTTGATATGATTTGATGAGAATGGCACTTTATCTCTGCAAAGTATCTCTATAAATCTCCTAATTCCAGTCCAAACAAAAAGAAAACTACATTAGTGGATATTCTAAGAAATACCTGTGTATAACTCTCAAATCCCTTAATCATACTTTGTAGATTTTATGTGAAACTACCAAATTGCTACACTATGAATAGAAGAATAATTGTTCCCTTAACTTAATCCTGAGAAAGCCTTGCACAATAGAGGAAGTATTCTTGAAAGAAAATATACAATACATTCCAAAGTCACATACATGATATCTTCAAAATTTAAATTTTCTTTAACAAAGCACATATCCATATTTCTCTTCTTTAGATCATATCAAAAAGAGGATTAGATTAATATTGACAAATATCACTAATTTTATTTTCCCCAATTATTTTCAAATCATGAGTAATATGCTCTTATCCATAAGAGCTACAAGATAACAGATTTTTCTTGAGGCCACATTGCCCCTGCAAAAGTAATTTTAACAGGCTAAACTGTCACTCAATTTAGAGTAAAGAAAAATGCATTTCCTTTTGGCAATAAGCAATTTTTTTCAATAATAGCCAAGACTGATCATTGTAAAGTTCCTTTATCTTTTTATACAGTGCTGTGTAGCTCAAGGTAGTATCACAAGGTCAGAATGAATATAAAACCCATCTTTATTCAAAATACATTAACAAAGACAGTAGGAACATTCTGTGCATACCCAACAATGAAACACACCAAAATGTCAGCACTGCTTTAATTATGTGAGAATACCAATTGTTCTGAACACAAATCAAATGTGTAACAAAAGAAATAAAATTACTTTCAGCTTCTTCACACACCTACTGATCTCAAATTTAAATATCCAGAAGACTTGAACTCCCAATTTTGTTCCCCTCTTTTCCTTGGCCTAGGTTTAAAGACTGTTTTTATGACATCTTTCCTTTTAGAAGAGATCTCCTTTGGCCATTCTCCTGAATGTTACTCCATTTTCATGAAAATGTTCATATAAACACTGACTACTTCCTTAGCTGAATTTCTTTCAGTTCTATTGTCCCTTTCTATACATAATAGAAAACAGCAATTAAAAAAAAAAGTATCCCTGTAGCATTCTGTTTAACTATACCTGCTCAGTCCCTACTATGGGTATGACCTAGGAAAGAAGTATGCATATTGCTTAACTACTCACAGGAGTCACCTTCACACCCCCAGATTTTGGTCTTGGGTCTGATGATGCCACATACGTTTGTAAGCACAGCAATGTTACAAATTCCATTTCAGGCACCTAAGGAAAGTAGAAAATTAGATGTGGTTGTAATGAACAATGCAGGGAACACAGTTATATACGAAATACCCACTATGAAGGTTAATATAAAGCAGCGTAACACTAAGATAATTTATTTATATTTAGGATTTGTTGTCTGTTGTCACAGAAGCTGTTTTCTGTCTACATGAAAGTGAAGCTGCTATGTTATTGAGAGGTGCACAGAAAGTGGTTATGATTTGTAAGTTTTCTCCTTTCCTTGTATCTGGGTGTGGTCGTGTCACTATAATTTGACAATGGACTATGTGCAGCAGTAATAAGGATTTTTTTCCAGGTCAGGGATTTTAAGAAGCAGGTGAACCTTCTGTTTACTGGACCATACAGAAAAGATGATAAGGTCATACAAGATGATGAAATTGTAATTCGGATGATCCCAGAAGTCCCTTTACTACTATGATAAGAATAGTTAGCCAAGGAAGAAAATCTTTTATTAGGTCATTACTTGAATCAAAAATATGTATCCATTCCTTTAAATCCATGTAATTAGGGGGTTTGAGCCTTATAGCTGCTAATACTAATATAACACACTTTCCTTTCCATCAAATTTAGGATTTCATCCCTTGTTCAGATCTTTTTTTTTTCTTTTTTTTAAAACACCATTTTTAGGTCTTAGTTCTTTAAAAGAGACAATTTTCACTTCTATTGATTGATTTCATTCCTTTTCCTGGTTTCCCATTTATTGTCTTTGCTATATACTAATGGCTCCCAAACTTGAAAAGCTAATAAAATCATATTGGGGAATTTTTACAAAACTACATAAGTGCCATTAAACTATCTGATAAGAACCTTGAAATATGCATTTGTAAAAGCGCTCCAGATGATATTGATATATTCCCAGATCTTGGACTTCTGGCATATAAAAAGTTTAAGTATTCTCTCATTTTGCTTTGTCTGTTTTTTTCCATATAGATCAACAGAGTCTGGGAGAGTCAACATTTTAATGAATAAACCTCCATTCTTTTTTATCCCTATAGACAGGGACAAAGAGATGCTCGTATGTGAAATAGTTCCATCTCAAATCAGTACATGCAAATCTCATGAGAATGACTATCTGTCTCCGTGATATACCAAAGGTCAGTTTCACACTTGCACCATTTTGACTCCTTCACCTCTACATACTTTCAAAATTTTATGCAAATAAAAAATATCTAAAACATAATTAATCAAAATATGAACTGAACTTACTCCCAGGAAAGCAGTGTGCATATTGCTTAACTACTCCCAGGAGTCATCTTCATACCCCTAGATTCTGGGGTTTCCTGTTTGTCTTCTTCTAGGTAGTGGTGATCATCTTAAAATCAAGATTCTATCATAAGCCTTGTAATCTAATTTGTATCTCCTTAGATTTACTATATTTAAACAGACAAAAGAGTGAGGTTATTTTCCTCAGCTCTACGCCCTTATTAATACATAAACAACTAACTTCAAACAAAGTTTCATCCATTCATTTCTGGGAATGTTGAGAGATAGCAGCCATATTGTGGTGTTTTGAATCTCCATGAGAAAATTAAGTACCAAGGTACTTAACAGCCAAAGGAAGAATTTTTTTTTGGGGGGGGGGACTGCAGAGGTATCAGGTTTTATCCAAGTATATTATAAAGACCTTTATGGAAATAGTTCATCTTCTTTTCATAAGTTAAAGGTAGAGTGCCTAGAGGCAGACAAGAAGACATAATATTTGATATACCTTTATAGTCCTCTCTATTTTCTCCACATAGGTATTGAACTCCCTCATTCCAGATTCTCTTGCTTCTAATGTCAAAACAACATAGACAAATAGACTCTACTGTGACAATTTAACGATAGAAAGCCATGAAGAGACACCACTGAATACAAACACTGTAAACAATACGTTAAATGAAATTTATAATTATACTTTTCATGCCAGTGACTTTAGAATTATTATGACTATATTTGTATAATGATGCATTCACATATGAACTCTTTTAAAATGTCAAAACTTATGTTTTTTAATAAATATATAAGTAGACATGTTAACCTCTTAGATAGTTACAATGTAGATGTTGAATTTAATTGTATAAGTTATTATTCTCATTTATTAAATAGGAACAGAATTTTAATATTTGAATTTCTTTATGGGCCATGACCCATATACAACATATGTATACAGCTTAGGGACAGTCATAACAAGGTTACTATTTTTTATTACCTTCAAGTGAACCACGCTTTAAAAATAGCCTTAAAATATTAATCACTTGATATTTTAATATCAGAGTTTCAATTCTTCTTTGCTCTATGTCCAAAGAGTTTCATTTCATACTACATTTTCTGGAATGCTTCATATGTCCACAATTTTAATCTTAGCTTTCATCAACTTAATAAGGTTGAGACATTTAAAGCTGCAGTGACTTAAATTTAGTTAGGTTAGTCGGTTTCTAACAATCAATTTCCTAAAGTTCTCCCAGAGTTAAATAAAAGTTGGCTCCTCTTTCTAAATTAACATGACTGAAGAGATTAAAGAAATTTTTTCCTAAGTAACCCCTCCTTAAGGGGAATGATTGCTGCTTTACCAGTTTTCAAAAAAAGGCCAAAGTAGAAACCACAGGATTTACCCAAGTTCATGAAAGAAGAGGCTAATTGTGAGACCTCTGTTTACTAGTTCTTTGTCAAACCCTTTTAATAAGCTATGTTAATAGGTGTTGACATAAATATCATAGTTATTAGCATTTACTCAATTAGGAAAAGAATCTGTTGAATGAAGGAGTCTTTCCTGGCCAGAAACACGGTTTTATCAAATATCTTTTGAATACTATCACCTCCTTCATATAACATGGTCATTTGTTGACATGTGCTTTGGATATGTGCCTAAACATTTCTGTTTCCTCATTTCTTTTATTTACTATGACTGTTGGCAGTAGGATTAATTTTAATATAAAGTGTAAAGCACCTCTCACACTGTTGGATTATGTGACTCTCAATATATATATTAGTTATTATCTCCTCTCTTCAGATTTTGAGATGGTAATTACACAGTTTAATAACTTAAGCATTCAGATTTTATAATTAAATTCAGATCCATTAAAATAGACATTTTTGCACAACGGCACCTGTTGAATTCAAAGATTTTAACACATTTTCTATCAGCTTAATTATTGCTCTGCCATTAACTGCTTTATCATTCCCTGCTCAATACTGTAATATAGAAATCTCCCATTCTGTACTATGCCCATAAGTTGCTTTCCTTTGTGGTTTCATAATCACCATGATTCACTATTTTTAAATGCTCGGGTATCTTCCCTGGGACACCTTCTAAATATTACTCTAAAAAGAAAACAATAGAAGTTGCACCTCATGCCCTATTAAAGTTTGGTGACAGTCATACATTTTAATGGAAGTGAAACAAGTCAAAATTATCTTTCAACATAGATTTATATTGAATATGGTTCTGAGATGGACATAAAATCAAGTAATATTTTTCTCAGAAGTGTTACGAATACTTTCAAATGATTAGAGGAAAATATAAAGATGTGAGTAGGTATTATAATGAGGACCACATATATCAGTTGATTACCATAAGAATAAAGGGGGAGAAAAGTTACAAATTTTCAATTCCTTGTACATTCTCCTTGTAAGAATCCATCATCAGTTCTATCATGTTGTAGAATCATTGCACATGAAAATTTGTTGCAAACTGTGCAGTGTTTTGCATATGTTTAATTGTTCATAGACTATAAGGAGTTGGAATGTGTATAAGAAGACTTTGATGACTTTAAATACCTCTGTGATGTTAAATAACATAAATAACCTCTTTGAGCAAAGATTTTAAGCAAAAGTGTCAAGTCCCACTGAAAATTTTCATATCAGTTTCTGCTTCAAAAAGTAATTTTAAATAATCAATCCTTTTTCTTTCTGTTATTAACATACTTACTTGCAGTGTGCAAAGTCATAACTATTTTTTAGGTAATACTTTAGAGTAAGGTCAATACTTGCCTTCTGAATGTTTGCCTCTTTCATTAAAGTCCTGCTAGACATCAACTACTACACAATCAAAGTAATGGGACAGTTCAAATGTTTGCAATAGCACAGAGTTTGGTTAAGCAATTGAAAGATGAAAGTTATTATTGTTTCAAATACCAAGTTTTATTTGTGCCAAAGACTGGTAAAAATGAAAAGGAAAATGTTGAAAAATGTGTTAAAAATAATGACAAATATAACAGGTAAATATGGTATTGTTCAAGTTAGAGATTTTCAAAATTGGAAATTTATTAAAGTAGGTTGACTGGTCATGTAAGTGACCTTGCAAAGTAGTTAGTTCTTAGATTAAGGATAACTACAGCTTTGTAGTTCCAGAAATGTGATTTTTGTCATTGTCACTCTAAAAATAGATATTAGGAACTGATTCATACTAACTACAGTCATTGGATTGTAACTAGAATGTCACTGAATTCTTTACAAAAAGAAGCGTGAGTATCTAAGTTGCTTAGGAGTATGTTAACTACTCAATATATTTCACCTCCAATTCTGGCTACTTCAATGTTCAAGATAGGCAGAGCACTAAGTATACAAAGGTGAAAAAGATAGACTCTACTAGACTCACATGACTGATAAAGCAGGGGACCAAAACATAATGGTACTTCTTTATCTCAGCCGAGGTTCTTAGCTACAAGTAACTGAAATTAACTATAACTTTTCATGCAGAATAGTTTACTAAAACAATGATGAAATTTAGAGGGAATTGTTACAAAATTATGTTAGGTTTATATAAAAAGGGAAAATGTTCAAAATATCACAGAAGAACCATTATGATAAAGACAGCATTGCTACCATCACCAACCAAAAACACTATTCTCTGTAGACCCATTTTTCATAGTATACTACCACAATCCACTGCTATAATGTCTCTGCCATTGTAACACATATTTTGAGATTCTTTCTAACGGCAATTTTTAGGAGAATTCTTCAGGTTCCTGAAACTACTGAGTTGGTTCATCTAACAGGAGGAACTTAACTCGGGTGCTTGCCCTTTACATACAGGGGAGCCAGGGTAAATTAGCTAGTATGCAATATTTTCAACTTCTGCAAGACATTTAACATTGGTTCCTACAATATACATATACTTTGTAAGCATAAGAAGGAAGCTAAACTGTATAACTATCAATACTGACTAATGTCTTCTACAGTTTTGGTATAGTAAGTGAAGTAGAACAGAATAATGCTTTCGTTGTTATATGAAGACAGAAGGTACTCATCAAAGAATTAGCAAGGTTATTTTCATTGCTGTGACTAAAATTATGATAATCCTATACACCCCTCTCCAATAAAACCAACACAGAAAGGCAACAGCAAGAACTGAAATTAGTAGTAGTACCAGCTCAAGAAGTCTTTACAAGAAATAAACTATTATTTATATTTTGCAAATGTAGACACCAAATTTTGGTCATATTAAGCAACTGCTTTCAGATTTGATAAGGAAAAGAAAAAGGTGTCAAGCCAGGTTTACTTATTACAGTGTCTACTTTTTATAATATTTCAAATGTTTCTTAGTATATATTTATATTACCATTCAACATGGGTATTAAAATTCCTAGCTAGATAAATTAGGAAACAACAACAACAAAAAAAACCTAAATAAAAGGAATTCAAATTGGAAAAGAAATTAAACTATCACTATTTGCAGATGACAGAACAATACACATAGAAAACCCCAGAGATTACACTAAAAAGTGAACTGAAGCAAAATAATTAGTAAAGTAGCAGCATAAAAAACAAATTCATAAAAATCAGTTGTATTCTTACATTTGAACAATGAGATAGAAGAAAAAGAAATCAAAACAATCCTATTTATGATTGCATCATAAAAAATTAAATAATCAAGGGTAGACTTAACAAAGGAGGTGAAAGACTTATACAATGAAATCTATAAGATATTGTTAAATGAAATTGTAAACACAAAGAAATGGACATGTATTCCCTGTTCATGGATTGGAAGAATTAACAATGATTAGTGGCCAACTTACCAAAAGCAGTTTCCATTCAATGCAAATTCTATCAAAATTTAATGACTTTCCTAAAATATGTAGAAAAAATTGCTAAAATTGATATATAACCAAAAAATAAATAAAAGGAGACTTAATAGCCAAAGCAATCTTGACAAAAAGAGTAGGGTATTACACTTCCAAATTTCAAACTATAGTGCAAAGCTATAGCAATCAAAACTGTATGGTAATGGGAAAAAAACAGACACATATATCAATAAAATGCAATTATGAGTCCATAAATAAACCCACTTTTATGTGAAAAGTTAATCTATGACAAAGGCGCCAACAATACACAAGAAAAAAGATGTCTCTTCAACAGATAGTACTGGGGAAAATGGACATCACATGCAAACAAATGAAGCTAGACCTCTAGATTTACCATATACAAAAGTTCACTCAAATGAATTAAATAAAGACTTCTGTTTAAACCATGAATGCTAGAAGAAAACATGGAATGCTTCAGGAATGTCTTGGTGGATTCATCTCTAATATGAAGAGAAAGAAAAGAGAATAAAAACACAAGGGACTACATGTAAAATGGCACTACTAACTAGAAGCTTCTGCATAGTCAAAGAAACTATCACTAAAACAAATAGACACCCTACTGAATGAGAGAAAATATATACACATTATACAACTAACAAGAGGTTAGTGTCCAAGATCTATAAAGAACTGATGCAACTCAACAAAAAGAAAACCACATCAAATAAAAGGGGTGGGGCAGAAGAGCTAAACAGGCACTGTTATAAAGAAGACATTCAGATGGCAACAGGTTTGTGAAAAAAGAAAAAGGTCATTATTACTTATTATCAGGAAATATAAATCAAAACACATTCTCATACCTGTGAGAATGGCCCATATCAAAAAGACCAGAAACAAGAAAGCTGGTGATACTAGGCAAGAAAAAGGAATTTTATACACTGCCAGTGGGTGGAGTGGTCCAGCCCCTATGCAAAACTATACGATGGTTTCTCAAAGTATTCAAAATGAATTTGTCACATGATCCTGCAACCAAATTCCTAAGTATCTATCCAAAATATCCAAAAACACTAATTTTAAGGGGTATATATACTGTTATGTTCATATATGCTCTTATGTTCAGCACTATTTACAATAGTCAAGTTATAGAATCAACATAAGTACTTAAGGACAGATGAGAGGATTAGGAGAATATGATATATACACATAAGAGAATATTATTCAGATATAAAAAATATTAACTCTTGCCAGCTATGAAAATCATGGATGGAGCTGAAAGGTGAAATAAATCAAAAGGAGAAAGACAAATATAAGATGATTTCACTTGTATGTGGAATATAGAGAAACAGAAGAAAACACAACAACAAAGGATTGTACAAAAACAAATCAATACAAACTTTAGAAATCTAACTGTAGAATTGTGAGAAAGTGTAGGGAGATGATGTAGAGAAAGTGGAGAGGGGGTATAATGGACTATGGTGGAAGATGGATATCTCGGTGGTGGGTGTGGTAAGGTAACATGTATGTGAATGTTGTGATTCAGTATCTCTGAACCATATACAGGAAGTAAATAAATGAATAAACAATTCATGAAAAAAATCCATCCCACACAAAAGATATAATTGTAGTTGACTGCTTTTTAAAGATATAAATGGTATAAGGGAATTCATAGCAAACATGTGGCTTCTCCAAATCTGATTTATTTTGATAATTAGGAAAAAGAATAGGAATGAAAATAAATCCTAGTTCTAAAAAATCTACATATTGAAATTCTTAAACTATACATGACTTTTTAATCCCAAGATACTTAACTTTATTCATTAGATTCATTTACTCATTTTTTCCTTTTCACCAGACAAGGGCATTTTCATAAAAATGTATGAAAAAAAAGGTTATTCAGCTTCAGTCTATTCTAACTTAAAAACTTATGAAAATAATGTAAGAGAAACTTGCCATAGGCCAATAGACAAACTAAAAGCTTTCAAAATAAAAGCTACTTCTCACTTCTTTACTAAAAATTAAGTGCTCACCCAATAATGTCTAGGTTTAAAACATGCTTCCAGTTTAAATAATATAGTGTAGAAAAATGTAATATATCTTGTTCATGAAGTACATTAGAACATTACACTGCGAGTGCAATGGATCAGGATAATTACCTTTGGGATCGCAACTATTTTGACACTACCTACATCAAGCAAAAGCACTGCTGTTACAGCCACATACTGTGACTATTGTTAGATTTTCTGAGTCTGCTTTTAGCAACTGGGAATATGAAAACAAACATCATTCCAATTAAAACAACAGTCAAAGTAACCTTTTTGATTTAGTTGTTGCTTGCAATAATTAAGTGGTAGTTCATACCACTTTATTTTCAAATATTTCAATTTGCATTTTTCTCACTGAAGCCACTTTCCACATGTTTAATAAAAGTATTTTTTTAATCACTTTAGTTGGCAATCTTCATAGCTGCCCCCGAAGCTTTTATTCTCCTTGAAGACTATCTATCACTGACACAAGATGATGCTTAGAGACAATGCTAAGGGGACCAAAAGATGGAAGGACCCAAGTGCAAACTACGTCCAGTCTGATATTCCTTTGGACCATTGTCTACACCTGACTGGAACATTCTGGATGATCATCAAAATTCACAGTGATATCCTTATGTTTCCAGGCCAACCTTTCTCAAAGACTTGGGTGGTGAGCTTTACAGCAAACCTGGCTTAACTCTGCCGGCACTTGCTATTTTGAGAAAATACTCAAAGGTCCTTCCTGTCGTAAAACATTGGATAGAGGAAAGCTAGGAAAAGTCCAACTTTAATTTCATGAATTTGCACTTGCAAAAACACATATCTTCACCAAAATTAGGAAGACTTGAGAATTTGGCTCCAAGAAAAATTCCACTCCTGGGACAACAGGATTGAATGCAGATTTCTGCTGTGGGCAAAACCTCACTATTATTTCTAGACAATGGGGCTTTCTGTAGTGAAAATGGTGGTGCTCTACACATAGAATGGCGACAAGCCAGTTCCCAGATTTCTCCAGTGAATTTGCCAGTTTGGCTAGAAGAGAGAATACTTTCACACAGACTGGTAATATGTCTGATGAAACTTGGGGGAAATTAATTCAGTTAACTTTTTTAAAAAGAGAGGGTCTGAAAGCTCAGAAAATATATTAAATTACCTCCAAGGGGTACAGTAAGAAACCAAACTACACAAAAGTAAACTGTGTTTAATGTCCTCAGAGTGAGATTGATTGGTACTTTCTCTTTTCCTGTTCATAAACATCACCTGGGCATCAAGTTCAATTGCAGATTTTAATTCTGGAGGTCTGGAATGAAATCTGAGATGCCATATTTTAATAATCTCCACAGGATGTTGAGAATGCTGATCTGCCTTCCACATTGAATACCAGGATTTAGATAATTATATAGATAATTCAACTAAGCCACTGATTCAAAAATACTCAATCACTTAATTAAAGAGTGGCAGTGACTGAAGAGTAATATAAATGAAAAAGTTACCAAATACTATGGAATACCACTTAGCAATAAGTGGTATTTTTATTCTTATTCTCTACTGTTACACCCAAGGTTCCATCTCTGGGGCATTATGCTGAGTGAAAAAAAAAATGCCCAACCCCAAAGTGACAGACTATGCTTCCATTTCTATAGCATTTCTGAAATAACAAACTGTTAGAAATGGAGGACAAGTTAGTGGTTGTCAGGTGCAAAGATAAAAGTGGAGGAAGTAAGGAGAAAGGTGGATATGATTATACATAGGCATTGAATTGAAAGGTTAAAGTCTATAGATAGGCAAAGAGATCAACTGAATGTAATAGGCCAGCCTTACCTATGACGAAAGTGTAGTTCAGTCTTCCAGCCCTGTTTCGAAGTAAAACAAAGTTACCTTGTTTTCTAATTTATTCTTCTTTCTAACAATTAACAAAATCCATATGGTTAACTGCAATCAATGGAAAGCATTTTCAAATTTCAAAATTTGTTTACAATAGGTTCAAAGGTGTCCATCTGAAATGTAACTTTTTCAGCCAGGTGCAGTAGTGTGTGCCTGTAATCCCAGATACCTGGGTGGCTGAACCTAGGGATCACTTGAGTCCTTGGGTTCAGGACTACCCCAGGCAACATAGTGAGACCTTGTCTCTAATAAAAAAAAAAAAAAAATGAAGTGGAACTCTCTAAATCCAGCAAGTATTTAAAATGTATACACATATAGTCTAATCAAGAAATAATTGGGTTTGTACTATTTAGATTCTTCCTTAGCGAATTATGTTAAATAAAACCAATTTCGCTCATCTCTTGCAAAGGAATGCACTATTTTTTTCATCTGAAATCTACTGATAAAATGTCACAAGGGTGAAAATGCAGATAATACTGATTAGACAATATATATACACCACATATATATTCCTTCTAGCAGTACCCAAATGTCCATCTCTAGGAAGACAATGTCCATCTCTGGGCAAGACAATCAGGGTAGATCGCTCCTATTTACCTACCTAAATCTATCCCTGTCTACTTTTGTCCTCTGTGACACAAGGATGAGGCAATAATGGAAATATCAATAAACTACTTTGTCATCTGGTTTTTAATTGAGTCAGCCAATGAAATAGTTCGTGGCCAGAGAAGGAAGATTAGTAAGGTTAGGGTATTTTTCCAGTTCCTTATTTGTGGAGTATTGATGCATTGTCTCTATAATGTGACCCAAGTATGTAATTTTTAACAGTTGGTCCTTAAACACAATTATGTCTTCAGTTTCAGTAACTGCTGCCTCCATTTGTCCCTTTAGGGCAGAATGAGAGTATAGCCCCCTTACACTCATTAACCAGTGGTGAAGGCACAAACCTGGTGGCTTCCCTACACCTCTTATATCTTTGGCACATATGTTTATGGTTGTGTTTTTTCCTTAACAAATATTAGTAATTCATCTGCCTCCCTGTCAGCAAGGAATGGCTAAGTGACATAGTTCTCTCCAAAGAAATAGATAAGGACATTAGCTGGGTGAGTCTGGGGAATGGTTATACTCTCTGATTAAATGAAAAGTATCATCTTTAGTGTAGTAGTTTATACCGTTCCTTCCTTTATTTCACATATTTAGGGCAAGTACATGACACATGGAGCAACCAATCTGTGTCCATGAAGTATCATTGTGAGGATAAAAACCAGTACACAGATGATCGGTGAAGAGGATGCCAAAAGCCTGGATGCCACCATTGATCTATAATGTGTATACTGATCGAAATTAGTTCTTGCTAGAGATGCAATAGGCACCTTCAATTTAAAACTCCTATGACTCAGATGTTCTTTATCTGTAACTAAATCATTCCTAACAGATGGAATCTATCAATCTATCATGTTAGCAAATATGACCTTGCCATTTTTCTGCTCAACATATCCCAGGGGTTCATCATCATCTACAGAATTACCTCTCAGTCTAGCATGCAACATCCTCTATTCTTTCAGTCTTGATAGCATCTCCACTTTGGCATATTCCACCTTCTGTAGCACTGCTGATTCTAATCCTCTGTAGCTCCTCACAGCATGTTATTTCTAGCCTCTCTGCTTTTGTATCCTGTGCACTCCCCTCTCTGATCTTCTCTTCCTAGTGATCATTTACTCATTTTTTTCCAAGAATACATTGAACGACATTTTATTAGAGAACAGAAATGCTTTCTGGTTTATTCAAGACATGGGGTTGATGGAACCAGCTTTGAACATTTGAAGAAAGCTGAGACTTGGCTTAGAAAACTAGCAAGAAAAAAAGAAACTGACTGAAAAAAAGGCAAAGCTCAGGTGGAAAATGAGTCCAGAGAAGCCTGCTACAGTCTTCCTGAGGGAAGACTGACATCCCAGTAGCACAACAATGCTTCTTTGTCTCTCCAATTTACAGTTTCAAATCCAAAGAAGCTATGCCTTTTATTGGTTGAGCCTAGGTCAAGAGCTGATTTCCTAACCCATAACGTCAATACCTAGAAATTATAGTTGTCTGGAGCAAGGTCTCAAATTAAATTATATATCAAGATTTTAATCTACTATAAGAGCCTTCAGAATTAATTACCAAAATGTATTGTTCACATCCAGTTTATTTTCAGTGAAATGTGCTAAGTTGACAAATAAGTCAACATATAAATGGAATGCAGAATGAGTAACTATATTTAGACTAATGCTGTACAATAGACATAGTAAGCAATATATGCATTTTCCATTTTCTAGTAGTTACATTAAAAGATTAATGCAAAAACAATTAAAATTCATTTCAACATAAAATAGAACAATACTTTCAAAATATTTCAACAGTTTGCCAATGCAAAATATTTGATATTTTTACATGATTTTTGTAGTATTTGGTATTTGGTGTGTAGTTTACATATCTAGCATATATCAGTGTGAACATTAGTCATTTCAAGTTAAATAGCTACAACTGACTAGTTGCTAACATTTTGTACAGTGTAAACTTAGACAAACACTATAGTTAAGGGGGGGGGGTCCATGGATCATTGTCCACTAGGTAATTGTGAATCATTTTTGTCTTTAGAATGTCAAGTAGACCTTACCAACTGCTGGTTTGCCCCAGCTTAGAAACTCCCCTGAAATGATGTAGTTGGCATTCTCTTTTGAATTATGATAAATTTAAAAAAAAAAACACAATGTAAGACTGGGGCTCTGAGTAAGGGAACAAAATCACAATTGCTTGTAGCTTTGTCATTTAAATCACTGTGTTGCAGGTGCGTGTGACAACTGACCAGTGGAGTCTGAATACTAGATTTCAGATTTGATGAGTCTTTTTCACATTCAGGTTGAAGCTAAGGATTTGGATGAGATTTAATGAGAGCATAATGTCACAAAAAAAAAGAAGCCCAAAGATGAGTTTCAAAGGTATATCAGGATTTAAGGTCAAAAAAGAACTAAAGATAGTGTTTATAATGTTCAAAGAACCAACAGTAATAGCTTCTTAAAAGTTAAGAGTCTCAATTGCAAAAGTATTTTCTTTGTGGAAAGTTGACTGAATTTAAAATCATTTCCCAATATTTATACATAGGTTATACTGAAAATTCATATTTTAAAAAAAAGTTCTAATAGGCACTCTATCTTTTTCTGGTCAACCTAATTTTTTTGGTCAGCTCTCTTTCCCATTTTGCAAAGAGTTGCTCCTAAGCCTCTATCACTATCCTTTAGCATCCTGCATCCCACTTCTCACCTGCCCTATCATTAGCTGATCTTGCCTCCCACTTCAAAGAAAAGATAGAAGCTATCAGACTAGAAACCCTCTCTTTCCTTAACACCTTCCCACACATGGATTATTTCAAGCCATATTCATCCTTCCTTTGTTGAATTTGGAAGTAACTAATAAATCATTTGACTATTCTTCCAGTGCCTGACCCACTACAGCTTGGACCTGATTGAGAAATAGATACAGAAGTCAAGTGCAAATGACATCTCAATTAATGACTAAAGGGTTAGGCAGTGTGGCTTAGAACAATGGTCAATTGGACTTGAAGCCTCCATATAGCTATCATAATTCCTTTTTCATTGGTATCAGGTTTCTTAAAACCACATCTCTTTCCTCAATCCCCATGCACTTTTCAAAACACGTGGCTTCTGAGCCAATTATTCTGGTGACACACTCTTCTTACAGATGCTCCCAATTTCCCCTAGTTGCTCAATCCTAGGAAGACTGGCCAGTCTTCATCTCAGATCACTGAAGGGTTCATACTACTGGTTATAGGCTCCTTTATGAAACACTCTACTGGTTATTTCTTTGAAATCACTTGGTTGCTTTTTTCACCTTCTGTGGGCTCCTCTTTCTTTAGATAGATGCAAAAGGTGTGCAATTCATGGGGTTTCATTTTCTGCTTTCTTCTATTTTGTGACTTCTATATGCTTTTCCTGAATTATTTCTAACCCTGAAATGTCAGTCATTATTTATGTGTTATCTTGTATTAAGTGAAGCTTTTCTCAAAACATTCTTCAGAGTGATCTCTGCAAGCCAGTTGTGATCATGCTTGAATTTCTTATTTGCTTCTCACTGCAGATCCCTATATCCTATTCCTCATTTTTCTCAAGGCAAGAATAAATTAGCATCTAATGCCTCTCTCCTCTCTCTTGTAAGTGGTAAAGGAGGAATGAGTCATTTGTCTCTCTGAATGTTGACAAAGGAACTGGTCTTGAGAGAATCAGTAATCATTAAGGTATAAGTCAGACAGAGGAAAGGTGCATTCTGAGTTGCATCCATCTTATGTTAAGGCCATATTCACCTCTGAAGGAGAGTGTAGTTTTTGGACTGAACTTCAGGAAGAGTACCACATGTTCCAAGTCTGAGCTATGTTCTGCAAGCTAGCCTTTGTCAATAATAAAGATAACAATTTCCCTGCCATTTTCCTGACTCCTCATTCTTAATATGCAGATGACTGATAGGGAGGCCACACCTCTATCAACAGACAAAATTGGAGAACATTGAGGGGAATGTAATTTCCCACTACTTGGGTTTCCAAATTGAGGAATATTCTTTACAAATTCTAATCTTACTCCACATCCTTATTCTCCAGGGAAGGAATACTGATTCATTTATCTGGCAGATAATTTGATAGGACAGACTGGACTTGGACGGCATTGCCCCATTCATCCATCCATTTATTTTCCACCTGATTGCATAGAAGGAAACTTCTGGTATACTCCCAATACAATAAAAAAGCCTGTCCCCATGAAAAGTGAGTACTATATTTGAGGTGTATGTTTAGCTTGTATAGGGTTAGCAAATCCATTTAGTCACACAAGTAACTTTTTAAATAGTGTTCATGAATATTAAAACTGATATTTTTATATTTGATATATATATATATATATAACTATCATACTTAGGCTACTGTGCTGTTTCAAATATCCAAATTTCCTATATGTTTATATTTCCTAACATGAATGACACCATTCTTTCTCCTCACCACCCATGATCTATGATATATGCTAATGTACATGTCAACAAATGCTTATTGGGCATCTATTAATCTACTACGATGCCTGTTTTTAGAGATAAAAAGAAATGAGATTTGATCTAGGCCTTCCAGAAGTTCACAGATCACCAATGTAAGTTTTTTTTCTTATTATGCCTTTGGTATTATTTTAAAAGAAAATGGAAACTATGTAAGAGAATTCATAAAAAACAGGACCTGTTCAGTCAAGATCAGTCCCAGAGTATCTAACGTTATAAGAGGAGGGTAAGTGCTAAGGTGGACTCCAGATATAAGGCCAAGAAAAGCAGTATAAATTCATTTGTGGCAACATGGATGGAGCTAGAAAGAATCATACTAGTGAAAATAAAAGAGAAAGAAAAAGGCAAAACCTGGATGATCTCACTTATCGGTGGGATACAGGGAAAACAAATCAAAGGTCAAGAAAATGCTAAAACTAACAAACTGACAATAGAACTAAAGCAAGCACACAGCTAAGGAGGGTTTAGGGAGGGAGGGAGAAATCAACGATGGGATGAGTACTAAAGGTAAAGGTGATGGTTCACAGGGGATATGGTGGTGAGAGAACTCCAGGGAATACAACCATGTTAAAAATATATATATATATATTTGTATATATACTCATGCACATATATGTACTCATGTATGTGTGTGTGAATAAAGTCTCCTTGGTAGAATAGCATATACCATAATTAGTAAATATCAGAGATGAGATGGTAAAAATGCATAGCAAAATCTGAATACTAGTGAGAAGCAGATTAAAAATTCATATTCAGTAAGGTTTCAACAGAAATATAGTAAACTGTACTCATCTTACAGACTGATCAGATAATATCCTAGAGACTATGTCAGACATTAATCAGGCCATTTCATAGGCCACAGAAAGATGCATTTCCACTAAGCACAGAAAGACATGGGAAACACTGGAGAAATTATCAGGCAATATAAATAAACACTGATAACATAACCTAAAGTTTCATCCTACAAATTACAGTACTCCAAAGATCTAGGAGTTCTTCCCCTAAAACTGTTTTCACCTAAAAGCAGTGTGAAGTAGTTAGTATTTCTTCTCACTTTGATGTTAGTTAAAACCTATCTTCTGGCTTCAGAGCCAAAGATACTTAAAGGTTTGTAGGAAAACAGACACAAGGACCATTTCATGAATTTAGATAGAGTTAACGCTTTTAATTATCTTTGTACCTCATTTTCACAAATTCTAATTTCACTCATAAAAAAATAATCAGAACAGGTGATATGATTTTTTTTCTATGTTTTAAATTTTAAAAGTCCCATCTGTCACTAATTACACATTTATTTCATTATGCAGCACTATGAAAATAATTACTTGAGGTTTTTTGTTGACAATTTAAGTTTAAAGTAAATACTAATTATTTCTGTTATAACTGCATATTAAATTAAATAATTAATTCATTGCTAGACATTTTTGGGGGCTTCAAACAATTTTATTAGAACCACATAAGACAACAATTATGCAATTAGTGACACAGCTGCCAGTCTTATATGTCCATCTTATAAGATGGGAAGACTTTTTTTTCTTTTTCATGACTCCTTTTTTTAGAGGCAGAGACAGATACTTCATGTACATATTTCAGCATTTTATAATGATGTACATGGCCTGTCCAGCCACCTGGTCTACCCAGTCACTCTATCAAAGCAACAATGATTTTAAGCAATTAACTAACTCTCACAACCATCCCAGACTTGGGTTGAAGTAAACATTTCTAGCTACCTATAGTAAATTCCACTTTAAGTAAAATCTTTTAGAAATTAAAATATCTTCCCTAAACTCTAACCAGAAGTTACTGTGAGTTCCATTTGGAACTTGTGCTAATAATAATATTTTCTGGAATAATAACAACAGGTTTGGATTTAATTAAATATGTTGCTCACTGAAGCATCTGTTTTAAACATTAATGAATGGCAGTTCCTATGGGATATCCAAATGGAAGTGTTTTCACTCCGTAACACTATCCTAAAGTGTGTTTTGGAATTTTCAAATAATTAGTTGGTCTTTGTTTTGAAAGAGTTATGCAGGATAAAAAAGCAACCCTTTCCTCAAATCATATTGATAGATGGAAGCCACTTAGAGAGAGACAATCAATCATACAAGCAGTCTGTGCAAAGCTATTATGCAATCCACAGTATTAAGAGGCAAGTTTTTCTTCATGTTCACACATAACTCTCATTATCATTCATGAGAGCTATTCTCTTATCAAGGAAAGAATACATCCCTTCCCAATTAGTGTAAGCTGCTTTAGGCAGAAAGCCATTAAAAATAGCAGACTTGAAGCTCCAGAAGACTATAACTAACCTTGCAAGACTGGAAGCCACCTTTGAAATAACTAGTATTAACTTGGCTTGTTTGGATACATTTATGTGAATGATAGAACAGAAAGTTTCTGAATTAATGGTTTGTTCACCATTCAAAGGAAATTATATGAATAAGAGTTGTTTCTGAAATGGCATTATTGTTGTAAGGTTTTATTAAAAATAAATTGTTAGATATCAGATCCATAAAACAGTATTTCTTGTCCTTCTACTAGACTAGTACCAAGCATCATAATAGGCACATCTGGTATCTAAATGAATGGCTGAAAAAGATAAATGAAATTTTTTCACTTTTAGTAAGCATTCATCAGAACCCTAATTGAACTTGGGTCCTATTAGGACCTGATGCTATAAAGTTAGACCTATGTATGTATGTATGTATGTGTGTGTATGTGTGTATGTGTATGTATGTATCTACCAATGTATATATCAGCAAATTATGTGTATGTATATCTACCAATGTATATGTGTATGAATATATACCTGTATATGTATATACATGTATATGTTTGTGTACATATATATGCACACACATCAGAGAAAGATTTTGCTATTGAAGTGTTCATGATCCCTCAGAGGGATCAGATGATACTAACACACAATAAATTATTCGCTGTAGTGCTGTCAATACAACTATAAAAGAGAAAAGATCCACTAGGGCATGGAACTTCTGTGAGAAGTTATAGAAGGTATGGTGCATGACATCTTAAACAATTTGGTCTATAAAGAAATGATAAGATTTTGCAGATATGCTATCAGTCAGACAATTTTAACTGAGAAGTAACATAAAATATCATAAAACATCAGAGTCAGCCTGATTTTGTAAAATATATTTTCAAAAGAATGAAAGAAGCTCTAACTATACAAGTGACAAAAAGACTATTTGGACTATAATAAACTCTTCGTTATGTAACAAGTAGATACTTTAGAAACAGAGTAAGGAATAATTATGCTCTCATGTACAAGACTGAGGAAGACCATAATGGTTATTAGGCATGTGTTTCTTTAGTCAGACCTGGGAAATGTTTATAACTTATGGCATCTTCTAATAGAATAGAAAAGAATGTGAGATATCAAATTTGATCTCAAAATTTTCAATTTTGTTGACAGTATGGATGTTGATTGGATGCTGGCCTGGAACTTACAGTTCCAATGAATGCAAGATGACCCATGATGAACTCTGGCATAAATTTCCATGCATTGGGCTCTGACAGATTCTCACACAGTAACTCATGTGCTTCTAATCAATCTAAGAGGCTCAGTCACTGCTGGATTCACTATGATAAAGTAGTCAGAGGTTTCTTTGAAAGACTCAAGTGTGTATAAATTCAGTTTCATCTTTGATAAATGGAGACTTTGATGACCTATAAATGACTGATCTTTGTTACTTCTCTTTCTTCTTTCCCAAAGTGATAAACAAGTTGGACTTATTGAATCTACTTCCCATTTTTCTCCAAAATTCCTTCTTTACTTTTTTTCTCCATCATCATGAACAATGAGGTTTCCTTTGAGGCCAGATACAAGATCTTATTCATCTCTGTATCTCTGTGTCTAGGAATATCTGGCACAGTATAGATGAGCACTCATTGAATGAGGGACTAAATCAGGCAACATAAGTAAAACAACAACAGCAAAAAACAAAAGTGTACAAAATCATTTGAGTTATTACAAAGCAATATAGAACACCAACTTCCATTTCCAAGCATCATAAGCTTTACTCAGGAGACAAGCGAGGCCTTTTCTCAAGTAAAGAAAGTAGACAAGCTTTTTCTTTACTCCTTAGAAGAACAATGATGTCATAAAAATAATAACACTAGGATCTGTCATTATCACGGGCTTATTATATACACAGCGTTCTAATTGGATTATTTAATTTAATCCTCACAATAATTATAATGCAGATACAAAAGTTATCTCTGTTGTGTAAATGCATAAACATGGATATAAATGAGTTAAGCAACTTGCCCAAAGTTCTCATAGCTGAAGCAAGATTTTAATACAGGGTATTTGATTGTAGAACCTATTGTTTTTAATTCTGCAATAGAAAATGAAGATTTATTCTGTTCTACTTGTCAAGCTTCCATTTAACATACATACATACATACATACACATACATACATATATACATACATATACACACATACACGGAGCAAGTCCCTATTGGGCAGGATCCCTCTGTGGGCATGTGTTGTAACCCAGCTCTTCCTTGTTTGCTAAGATTACTGCGCTGGTGATACGTTTCTGATCCAAGCACAGTCAATACAGTCTAGTCAGAAATGACTGCATTTGCTTGGTACCAGTGATCTGATCTCAATGGCCAATATTGATTAGTTAAATTAATAAGATGTTTTCACTTGGTTTAAGAGAGGGAGAGCTATTGGTAGAGAAGGTCAAAGACGAAAAACACATTGAGGAAAGCAGGGAGCAAAGGCCAATAACCTTTATAATCAAAGAGTAAATAGAGGAGATGGTGAGGTAGCTGGCTAGGACTGGAATTAGAATCAGAAAGACATACAGCAAAAATCAGAAACACAGAAAGCCTTATTCATATTAATGATGGGAGTAAGTAGTAACTAACTCCTCCTTGAGCGAAGGCTGCAGATAATTGAAACACAGACATGTTGGGTTTTAAAGAATTGAAATTGGGTTAAAAGGGGCAGAAGTCTCCAACCAACAAGCCACTTTTAAATGTGGCTTCTGCCACCCTGGTTCCCTCAGGTTCATGCCACCCATGCATAGTACTTGCCAGTCAAACGCAGTATAACAACAGGGCTTATTTATATGGGAATATTAACAGGGAAAATAAAAAGTCCTTAAAGCCACACAAGGCCAGTTATCTTACTCCAGTCACAATTTTTAGTCCCAAAGGTCCCAAAGACACATGTCCATAATGGTGCCCTCCAAACCTGAGGGAGGCACTCTACAAATTCCAGCATCTTCCCTTTGCTTCTCTCTCCAGCATACCAAGCTGCACTGCTTTCCCAAAGTGCTTCAAACATTTTCCACAATTGCTGGTGCACAAATCAGCTTTCCAAATCCCTGGCCATCTCCAGGTACCAGCTCACTATGCCACTTTGCTGTGGTGTCACACTCTCCACACAGGCCACTCTTCTGCCAGCCACCATGGCTCCTTGCCACCACCAGCTCACTCTTCCAGGGGTCTTCTGCCCAGTCTGATCACTTGGGCTACTCTTTACCCGCCCACCATACTCACATCTCTTCTAAGTCTCTCTTTCTAATCTCTGCTTCTTCCCTTTTTATCTTTCTCTCTCTCTCTCTCTCTCTCTTTTGTTTTTTCTCCTAAAAGCCAAAAGCTCCAATTTCCTTCTACTTGTTCTCTTGGTGATACATTTTTCCTTCCCCACCTGGGATTTGCAACAAAATAAAAGTACCCGTATCCTATTAGGCCAGTATCCTTATCCTGTTTAGGCCATCTTTTACCTCTGTGTTTTTCAGACACAGCTAATGGCATCAATGCCTAAATTTTAATACTGCCCATGTTGGGGTCCTGGCTTCAGAATCACATAGTCCCTGTTTCACAATCATGACCCAGGAAGACTATTCTTCTTGTGAGGCTGGACAGTACCACTGCTCTTTGGTTTCCACAGTGCTTGGATTTACGGTTTAGACACCTGTCATCTTATTATGACCTGTAATGACTTCCCATTGCTAATATATCAAACAACCACCAACTTAGTTGCTTAAAACCCCATATGTTTATTATCTTATTGTTCCAGATAGTGAAAGTCTAATATGAGTCTCCGTGGACTAAAATCAAGGTGTTAGCAGTACTGTGCTCCTTTCACAGGCTGTAGGAAATATTTTTTTTCCCTTAATTTTCTACCTTCTATGGTGGCTCACTTTCCCTGCTTCATGGTCTTTCCCTATTTCCTGAAAGCAAAAAGAGTAGCATCTTTAAAGCTTTAACACTGACTCTTTTGCCTGTCACTTGTAAGGACACTCAGGATGATGGCGAGAAAACAAAATCCAGAACAATCTCTCCATTTCAAGGTCAACTGATTAGAAACCACATTCTATTTAAACCCTCTTTAATTCCACTTAAGACAATTTTAATTCGCCTTTGCTGTATAATATCACACATTCACAGTTCTTGCTGTTTAAGATGAGGGCATCCTAGGGGAACCATTACTGTGTCTACACCCCACTTATTTTCCTCTGATAATCTTTATACTATCTAAATATGAGTGTCTCTGCTTTTTGCAACCACAAGATGGTATTTTGCCAGTTTAAGTAAGGCTTCTGTTACAACTAAAAAAGTCTTGACTTACAGGATTCTAATTTCACATAATTACTCGTATTATTCTTCTATCTGGTTTGTCTTTTTTCCCTCTTGCCTATCCCCCCTCCAACTTCCTTAATCTGCTCTTGTGAAAATTACATTCATTTAAGGTAAGGATTATGAGGCAATGCAGCATGAAATGGGCAGCCAATGAGATCAGAGATAGAAACAATATGCTTAAAAGCAAAGAATTGTTTATATAGGAGGATACTGAAAGATTCTGCAAAAAATAAAATTGGCAATTAAACTAGAAGATGCTGGTAGGTCATTCATGTGGAGAAGACCTATGACAGACAGATAGTTAAAGGTAGAGCCAAGAATTGTACCAGATCTTCTGATTTATATGTATGTTCTTAATAATGTTTCTGTAGATATGATGGCTCAAAAATATCAAGTGGTTTAAGCACGTATTTGTTGAATGAATAAAACAACAGAAGAATTACATAGATGAGTGAATAACTACAATTTGATGGGAAGCAAAAATCAATGAAAAAATAGGGACTTGAAATAGGTTCATGCTTTAAAAATAAGTAAGATAACTGAATTTGCAGAAAATATTCTGTCATGAGATAAGTTTTAAATTTGTAGGTGTTTTATTTAATCTCTTTTGTTTCATTATAGTATTAATTCAAGAATGAAGCAATATACTTTCTCAAAATGCTTTCAAAGACAAAAAAATGATAGATAAGGGAATAAATAATAGATTAGATATGTAGATGAAAGACAGAGCTTAGGCTATTCATTTAATTACTAATATTAATTCAATAATATTTTATATTTACGTTTTCCTTTCTGGTATTTAAAGCATGTTCACATATAGTTCTTAACAGAAATTTATTATAGGTAAATAAAAGCAAATGTGAGTACTAAGAAATGGAACAATAAAATTAGTTACTGCTATGGAAATAGTGGCATTCATCAAGTCTAGAGAGAGATGTGTTTAAGAGATAATTCCAAGACCTTTTACTTATTAGAGAAATTGACCATTGATATTAACATGACTTTCTGTAGGAAGTATTATTTTCTATTTAATTTTATTATTATTAATCTTATTAAGCCTACTGTTAGAGAGGGAGGGTAAAATTAAAGAAAAGTCTAGTGTTGATGCATCAATAAATATCAATAACAGCATTTATTGAGTACTTTCTAAGTGCCAGGCACACTTATCACTATATATTAATGTAAATAATCTTTACAATAATGCTGTGTAGTATGGGATACTATTACCAATCATAGTTTATATATTAAGTGAATTATGAATAAAAGACTAATTCCAAAGTCTAAACTTCCTAATGACATTTCTACTGAGATATCATTATGATTGTCATTATCACTATCATTGTCACCATCATCATCATCATAATCATCACAAAAATAAGAATTGCAATTATATTGCCATTCACTGTAATGAATTGTAATTCTCATATAAATCTGTCAAAGAGGGTTATCATTCCTATTTTACAAACAATTTAGTACAGGTTCAAAGACTAAAACTGACTGACCAGTGTCTCACAGTCAACAATCAATAAAATACAGGGGCAAATTCAGGTCTATCATCTATTTCATCAGGTTAGGATGATTTTCAGTTTTCCATGTTGCTTGATTAGTTTCAGCAAATTTGTTTATTCACTTTAGTGAAGAGTTGAATGTCAGCTCTATTGGCCAGAGATTTGTCAATCTGGCTTCTTGACTCTCTTCCAAATAATTTTGAAATGATTCTTTTCTGAGGTATTCCTTCAGACTGTACTCAAAATATTTGATTAAGACTTCATTAAGTGACATAAAAGAATTAATTGCTAGTGAATAATCTTAAAGTGTACCATGGGTGTTGATCTCATCAAAGAAAGGAGCTATTCTTTTGACTTTATGTCCTATTTTTTTTACTAGTTGTAACAGCATTTACAACTGGCATCAATCAGTTTTCTTTATGTATTTAAATAGTTATTGGTGGTATCACACTGCACAGAATTGCCATAATAAACTTTTCTTTCTTGAAATAAATTTCTTTTCTCCATAAACTAAAACCTATGTTTATAAAATTGCTTAACTAAAATAAGATAGATGAATAACTAATTATCTTTTCTGTAGGGTTGTATTTATAACAGTTTAATTATAAAAAGAAAGGGTTTTGTTGTCAACAAAATTTGAATGTGAATCCTGCTCCACCACCTAATATTCTCAGCAAGGCAATTTGCCTCCCCTTTTGTAAAATAAAAAACATCAAAGTCATAGTACTATTGACATTACTGAAAAATACATTGGATATAAAATGTTCAGTGTAGTATATGAGAAATGGTAACTAGCATGAAAAAGAAAATAATTGTATATAAATTTCTTGATCTTTCTTTAGGTTTATTGCTATTTTTCAATCTTTCCTATTAAGTATTAAACTCTCCTCCCTTAGTTTCTCCCATCTAGTTAAATAGTGTCATTCAAATAGTCAAGCCAGGACCTATAGAATATTTTATAACATTTACTATCACCATTTCCCAGATAAAATCCATCACAAGTCTTGCTATTCCATCTGCAAAATTTAACTGATTTCATTATATCTTCATCTCTGATACTGTTACCAAAGAAAATATCAACATTTTAATAAAACTTTTTTATAAAGACTTGAAAGCTAATATAAAAATTAGTTTTCCTAATCTCATTCTTTCCAACTATCCAGCAGTATGCATAGTAAATCCTTATGGTTACAAGATAATATGTGCTTAAAAATGCAAATTTTAAATCTACATATAATTAAATACTTGAATATATACAGTAGGCTACAAACATTAAAGATATAGAACCCTCAATTTTAATCACCCCTATTCTATCCTAAATAAATGAAACAACATAGTATTTTTTTTCACATTGACTTAAAACAAGATTAGGCTAAATTATTTTCAACAGTTGTGCTTTTTTGTATTTGAATACCTATCAGAATTGCACTCAACTACTAAACAACATCTACATAAAGATTGGGAATAATTTACAGGATTTAGAATGGCAGAATCCACAATTCCACAAGCAAAACAAAACAAAACAAAAAAAAAAACCAATCCCATACAATATTTCATCTTCAACTCCTATTTCCAATCAGTAATCTTATTTTCTATAAAAATTATGAAAGGGTCAGCTAAGATGGCCATTTTTTTTATTGCTTTCCTTAATTCACAAATTCTCATGGATGCTTAATTCTCATTTGCATATATGAAAACTATATTAAATACATTGAAACAGATAAGGAACTCTCATGAACACAGATCTTACAAGCATAGCACTTGGGAACTTATGACATTGCTCTTTCTGGAAGTTATAAACCTAATATAGCTAAGTGACAATGAAATGAGAAGTGTTTTATAATTAGAACAAAGTGATGATATAACAGATGTTGAGAGAAGCTTTATTATATAGAACTATTCCTAGTAGTGGAAGAGTTATGGTTTCCCATCAAATTCCCCACAAACTTCAAAAGAGTCTTTGTTGATTTAGAAACAGTATGCTCTTTATGCAGGATAATCTAGTACAACAAAAGCCTTAAACTGAGTCAGTGGAGTGTTTAAGCTTCTAGAGGAAACAAAATTATACCTAATTTGGATGCTAAAAGTTATGGGCTAAAACACAGAAGAGCAGTTTAAAGATTTGAATTGAGTTTTACTAGAATAAGTTAGTTTAGGAAATTGGTGGGAAATGGCAGCAGGCAAAGTTGAGGTGGAGTTGAAGAAAGAGTTCCTTTACAGGCGGTCTTGTGAACATTGGAAGCAGAGCTAGCTAGAGATGGTTTCTTTCTTTCTCCTTCTTTCTTTGTCACCAAGTTTGTCCCCTCTTGCTTTTTCCATATTAGTCCTTCTTTATTCCAATGCTGTCTTTTTAATCTTTAAAATTCATTTCCTCAGATTTTATCAGTTTTTGATACTTAATTTATCTTTTATTTTGCTGTTGTTTCTTTAATTGCTTCATTTGTTTTTCCTCTTTAAACTGCACATAATTTATATTATCCAAAAAGAAAGTTTCATAGTTTTTGGTTTAAGGCAGAAAATTAGATTAGTTTTTCAAATGTTTTCTCCCTCATCTTTCACAATTAAAATTAAATAATGCTTTTATTTTCATAAAAGCCTCCCCAGTTTGAAAGTGTAATAGTGTTCCTCAATAAAAAGTATATTATATAATCTTATGCTGAATGCTTTATTTGCAATTAAATTATTTTTCATATTAAATAAGTTATCCCCACCTACAAAATAAAAAAAATCTGCTTGATTGAATGAAAGTATTTCAGGCACTGATATTGTATATTCTATGTTTTAGACCTTTTTAAAAATGTTCATCAATAATATATTTGTGGATGATTGGTAAATAAAATGATTCTAGTATAAACATGGTGAATATACCCCATTGTGAAGACCAAAGAACTAATTTTAAAGACAATAAGCTTTGTCAATATTATGTATAATATTAAAGTACATATGTGATATACAGTTGCTTTATAGTAGGTTTGAAGTCAGGTAATAGGATATCTCCATATCTCACCATTTTTGCCAGGACTGCTTTTGCAATTTGAGGTCTTTTTGAGGCTCTTGCAAATTTTGATACTTTTATTCAATTTAATCTTAAGGGGAAAGCTTTCAGTTTTTCATTGCATATCATAAATGGGTGCTGAATCTTATCAAATGCTTTCTCTGCATCTATTGATATTAATACAAGATTTTATTTTTACTTTTGTTGCAATGTTATGTTAATTAATTTATATATATTAAACCATCCTTGCATTCTAAGGTAACCATCCTAAGGTAAATCCCATATGATCAAGATGTATCATCCTTGTGGAACACTGTCGAGGTCAGTTTACTAGCATTATGTAGTTTACTAGCATTATGTTGAAAAATTTTACATTGATGTTCATCAAAGCTAATAGCACATATTTTTCTTTTCTTATGTAATCTTTGGTTTTTTTATTAAAGCATCATAAAATGGACTAGAGGATATTCTTCTTGTATCTTTAAAACATTTAAACAAGGTAGGCATTAGCTCTTTAAAATTGTGATAAAATGTGTTTGTTAAAGTGATTTAGTCTTATGTTTTTGCTTTTCACAAGATTTTATTACTGTTATAATTTTCATGATTTTGAACAGTTTGTTCAGTTCAACTGTTTCTTACTGGTTTAGTGTTGGTGGATGACATTGATGCCTAAATTTATGCATTTCTTCAAGATTATTGAATTTCTTGTCATTTAATTATTCACAGTGATCTCATGCCCTTTTCATTTCCATGCTATCTGTGGTAATTTCTTCTCCTTTACTTGTGAATCTGTTTGTTAATAATATTTTCTCTTTGTTCAATTAAGTAGGAGCTTATCTATTTTTTCTCAAATAATTCAGTTCTTTGCTTCATTGACATTGGGTATTTGCAAAAAATAGATGCCTGAATCAATTGAATAGAAATGTAAAAACAGAAATAATACCACCCAACCTAATAAAAAAATCATCTAATCTATGTTATGATAAAGCAGTTATGACCATAATATGGGGAAAAGGTAATGTCAATCTCTTTAAAAACAAAGAACAAATGGAATTACCTTAAAAAACATCTATGCAGCAAAATAAAATGCAAGACATTTATATAGAAAATCTATTGACTAGAAACAAAATAGTTATACAATATTTAACTGACAAGAAAAGACTGTTCAAACAATATAAAAAACAGTGCAATTGTAGACTGAAAATATCAAAAACCAACTAATAAATATGTAGCAGATATGCACAGAAAATACTGATGACATGAAGAAAATGTTCAACATCACTTATAAAAAGAGAGTGCAGATAAAAACTATAATGAAATATCACTTTATACCAGTGAGAATCGTAAACATTAACAAAGTCCTAACAACAAGTGCAGGAGAAGATATAGAGAAAAATGATCCCTATTACACTATTGGTGTGACTGTGAACTGATGCACCATTATGGAACACAACTTGGGTTTCCTTAGGAAACCAAAAATGGGAATATGCTACAACTAAGCAATATCTCTCTCATGTACATATCCATAGAATATGAAACTATCAACAATAACAATAACAGAAGAACCCCTATGTTCTACAAAGTTCAGTGCAGCAGCATTATTTACAATAGTTAAAACATAGAAGCAAATCTAAATGTCCACTGATGGACAATTGCATCAAGAAGATGTGGCATCTATATGCCACAAAGTATTATACAGCTTTAAAAAGGATGAAATGCAGTCATTTTCAACAAAATGATTGAAATTTGAAAGAATTATGTGCTGCAAATATACAAGTTTTGATGAAAACAAATACTGAGCGTTCACACAGCAGATAATTAAATGATGCAACATACTAATAAAAACAGTGGATATCAGTAAACATTCTGAGTGTTCTGAGATAAAGAGAGAGGAGGCAGGAAATGGACAAGGAGATTCTTGTTCAAGGATGTATCAATTCTAACAGCTTATAAAGAAGAATGTCCGAGCTCTTGACATCACCTTCACAGGATTTTTAGTAATGAACAGGAGAAATCAGCCTTCGAAGAAATAGCCACTTGAATTTCCCCTTGCTCTCAGGGTGACACAATCCTTTTAACGCCTATCTCCTAGACCCGGTGTGCCTATTTACATATGTACTCATGCACGGGGCACAATCAAGGGGAGGGTACAATAATATAAGTGCTGGTCATAGAGGCTCATAGCAAAGGGTATAATAACCCCTGACAACCCATTTGCCCCACAGGGATACAAGGGATCTTGGTGAAGAAAAATAAGGATATGTAATACATAGTTGTACAGCAATAGGCACTGGGCAGGTTAGTTATCAATTTGGGCAGGTGGATAAAAAGTCTTGGAGCCCTTGCTGAATTTTACAGGATTTAATGCTCTCTGAGGGGACGAGGTACATAGGCACATCAGTTAGGCAGGTTTGACCAAATGGATGGCAAGCAGGCAGTCAAGGCAGGTAGGCAAGATAATCACAGGCAAGGCAGAATTTGGGAGGCAGGCAGGCAACTGAGTCTCCTAACATCCCATGAATCTTTACACTCTTTCCTTGGGTTCTTTCTGGCATTCTCTCTTTCTCTATTCTTTCTATAGTCATGCTAGTCATCATCATAGTAGCAGTTATTGCTGCTCCTTCTGCCACTTTTAGCCCTGCTTCCAGGTTCAGGTGTCTATACTTTTAATGTACATACCCATGCTCTTTGGGTTCAGGTGTCCACAATTATGGAAGCCCCACCCCCACACTCCCTTCTGTATTAACATGACAAAGGCTATGGTAGCAAGAGACTAGTGGCTACTTGCATTAATATAAAAGATAATTATTATATATATATATATATGTGTGTGTGTGTGTGTATCTGCATTTGAACAAGGACCATAAAAGAATCAACATTATCACTAGTGGTACTCAATTTATTAAGAATAAGGGAAGAAGAATTTTAAAGGTGTATTTGGAGAAGTTTTCCAGACTTTCCTGTTTCCCAGAAATGTCAGTATTTTGGAAAAGGTAGAGAATAAAGACAAGGAAAATAGGTAGGTATAGTACAGAACATTCACTAAGTGATCCTTATAATACCTGATTAATTTCACTGGCCACCATGGTTCCTTGTCTATGCCAGCTCACTCTTCCAGGGGTCTTCTGTCCAGCCAGTCACTGGGACTACTCTTTACCCACCTGCCATTCTCATGTCTCTCCTTTTCATAAAAGTCTCCCTCTAGTCTCTGCTCCTCTACTTTTTATCACTCTTTTTTTTTTCTCTAAAAGCCAAAGGCTCCAATTTCTCCCTATACACCCTCTGGGTGATACATTTTGTCTTTCACAACTAGAATTTGCAACAAAGTAAAGTACCCTTATCCTATTTAGGCCAGTACCCTTATCCTGTTTAAGTCATCTTTTACCTCTGTGTTTTTCAGACACAGCCAATGGCATATATGCCTAAATTTTAATACAGCCCATATTGGGGTCCCAACTTTAACATGGTGGTGGGAAAACCTCAGGGTACACAAAGATGTAAGATGTGTGTGTGTTGTGTCTGTGTAATCAATATAAAATGAAAACAAATTGTTTAGGCTCCACTGGTCATATAGTCTTTCTCTAAACTTAACCTCCTATGCTGTTGCTTAAAAGTAACCACAGATGATAACTAAATAAATGAGCATGTTCCATTATTTATAATAATAAACAGTAACTTAAATTTAGATCTCAAGGCAAAGTTTGACTTAATATAAACTTTTGGCATTGGACATGAGCCAGTAGAAATCATATGCATGACTGATAGTAGTAGAAAATGGCAACAAGACTTTGGAAAACAACTGGGAAGTTTCTAAAAAAGTCAAACACACACCTGGCATAAACCCAATCATTCCACTTCTAAGAATTTACCTGAGAGAAATGAAAATGTGTTCAGACAGAGACTTTTATACATATATACATAAATGTGTGCTAGTGTGTTTTCAGCAGCTTTATTTGCAGTAGCCCATACCAAAAATAAACCTAAAGTTCACGAACAGTTAAATGGACAAATTATGAGATGCTAATACAGTGACTTGTGACTTGACCTTGTCAACAAACTGTCAACAAACTGTTGATACCAAAAAAAAAAAAATCTCAAAATATAATATTAGTGTTGATTGAAGAAATCGTACCCTTGCTCCAAAGGATTCAATGTATAATTCCAGTTATATAAGATTTTAGAAAACACAACCTAATTCCTAGTGACAAAAATCATATCAATGGTTGTCTATGGACTGGAGTGAAAGAATCCAAAGATTATAATGGGAAATAAGGAAACCTTTGTGGGAGTAGGGGAGTATTTGCCACCTAGATTTTGATCATGATTATTTCACTAATGTATACATACATCAAAATTGACAAAATTGTACCCTTCAAATACAAGCAGTTTATTTGACCTCACAAGGTAATGTATATAAAGAAGAGCAATAGGCCAAGGCTGGTCCTTCCCTAGTTTGTTCCAATGTTTGAGATGAGGGAAATGAAAGGTAATGAGAAAAGGAAACTGTAAAAGAAATAACTAGTAAGGTCCAAGGAAACCAGTAAATGCACAAGGTGTTTGTAACAAAGGATAGCAAATGTGTGAAGGCAAAAAAATATATATGGTCAACAGAATTAAATATTGATATTTTCAAATAATACTTACCAAGTAAGATTGCAAACAACCAGAGGGTTTAATGACATAGAAATCAGTGGACACAGAAGAAATAAAACAGGCATGTGGAGACATTCTACAGTTAAGGAGAACAGAGGAAGATGTGTGACAGCTGGGGAATATGCATGATGAGAGGCTGGTTAGTTCATTTACTATTTTTCCAAATAGGAGAAACTATAGACTACTTATATGTTGATAAGAATCAGGGTAGGTAGGCAGATAATAGAATGATACTAGCAACAGATGAAAAGAAAGTAACTTCCATATAAGTGGAAAGTATGACCTTAACTATGAGCATAGAATATGGAGGAAGGCAGGGTACATGAGAATATGGTAAATAAAATATGGAATTTGTCAAATAACGGTTCTCTTCTTTGCAAGCACATTGAAATCACCTGCATGAAATTCGAAAATATCAGTATCTAAGTTTTTCTCTACCCCCAACATCTTGAGTTTATTATTTAATTGATTTGCATTCCATACTATGTAGTGCCCCGTCGTATTTATTTTTCTTAGCAAGCTGAAGATTCAAGATGCATCCCAGACTGAGACCCACTGTAGCACAGACCTTTTCATAATTGTATCTCCAAAGTTTTTCAATAAAATAGGGAGCAAAGTCTTCGTTTAAAAGGAAGTGTTATGATTTTAGATCATACTAAAGGCACAAACGTAATTTAAACGAGGCAACTAAAAATGTCACGAGATCCCTGATATGAGATAGAGAAAGATTGAGGCAAAACTGAATCTGAAAAAGATTTCGAAAAGCAATAGGGGGCAGGAAAAGCAAAGTCAATGCAGCATCTGTAAAGGAAACACAATAAAGTGTAGAAACCCAAGGAAATGTCTGGCTTAGCCATGTCTGGAGTTTCTATCCCGGACTTAGCAGCAACATGATGTAGTGGAGGGAATCAGGAAAACTGGTAATCATCTTGGCAGCATCAGTTGAGCCTTTTCCTGCTGGGCTTTAATGACTTATATGTACAGTAAAAATTGTGGTTAATTTCTATACTATCTAATAAAATCGCTGCCAGAAAGGCTGGATGGAAGAGGTCTAAGATTTTTTTGAGAATTACACAATTTTATGCCAGTCTAAGATAATTGACACACTGAGGGGATTTGAATAGAAACTTGATATCAAAATGATGTTTTGAGAGGATTCATCTGGAGGTGGCATGAAGGAAAAGATTGGTAAGGAAATTACTGTTTATCTAGAAGTGAGGCAATGCGTCTGTTGTGAAGTGGTGGCAGTGGGAATGGAAAGGAAATGATGGATGCAAGATAAATTTGAGAGTAAAATGCAACTAATTGGATGACTAATTGGATGGAGAGAGCAAGTAGTCAAAAATGACTCAGTTTCATGCTTAGATGACTGGGCAAATGGTTGCAGAATGAATAGAATCAGGGATCGGGACAGAAGTTGGAAGGAGGAGCTAAATTTAGACAGAAAGATGAGGAATTTATTTTTTGACACAGTTGTATTTTTGTTGGCTATGGACGCGCCATGAGACACCCACTCGGCAGGCAGTTTGAGACTTGGAGCTCAGCTCCAGGCTGTGAGGACACGTCCAAAAGATGGGAACTGGAGATTCTTCACCAAAGATCCGATTTGATTTTTATGTTCTTGAGAATAAAATCTCGCAGAAGGAATTCAGTGAGAAAAGCTAAGAGTTAAGATGGAGCTCTGGTGCTTGGCATTAATCCTTTACTCAGTGTAATATGGGGAGGAGAAAAGCCTGAGGAATTCCATTGGAGGGGCTGGTGTGAAGATAGGAGACTTAGAAGATGGTGGAAAGTGACACTTTAGGGACTTGGTTGTAAGTATTTAGGTATTTTAACAACTAATTTAGCCATGCTTGTGCATGAAAGCTGAATGCAAATCAAAAATATGAAACAAGATCAATATAGGTTTACACCATATACAGCTAGGACTTCCTTTATGGGCTTTCTATAATCAAGAGCTAAGAAAACAGTTAAGGAACTATAAAGTAAAATTGTGCTGTGGTGACTGTCAATAATTTGCATTTCCAGTAATATCCCTGGTGGCTCTGAAGCATAGAAATGCAATAGCAACAACTGGAAAGGTAACCGGGTACTGCTTTCACCTGGAAGCGCACAGCATAAATAAATATGATCTGCTTGCCAGTGCCAATAAAACAACATCTGAATTCAGGTCAACTCATAAGGCGTAGCTAGCTAGCAAGGTACCACAAGACCTAGTGCCCAAAACTATCTTACTAGGAAATAAAAAGATGAGTTTTTCAGTCCCTCCTTCTGGTGGGTGAAATCTAGGGAGACCACTTTTGTGAGACAGACATTATGAATGGCTGTAAATACAAGTCAATGGAAAAGCTGTAGATCCGTCTGCCTTGTTTTCAGATTAATTTTTTTTTACCAGTTGGGCCCAGTAAATTTCCAACAGGTCATTTTTCTTGTTGTGGGTCAACGGAAGGGGTCCATTCTGGTGATGGAAATCATATTTATACATAGTTAATTAAAAAACAAATTAAAATACAGGTCCTAAAAATATAGGGAAAATATTCTTATCAAAAGCATACAGATGTGATGTAGTTTTATATCATCTGAGTCAGTTTCAGTGGAAATAATAACACTTAGCATGTCATAGAAATAACATTTGCTAAGGGAAAGTTGAGCTAGCAGGACTGATCTAATTGTGATAAAAAAAATATTGGTTTGAATTTACAGGCAAAGACGGTTATAAAACAACTCTGTGATCTGCTATATTTTGCGTAAGTGGTAATTTTCTAACTTAGAGGAGGCTCAACCTTGTGACTGAATAAATAGTCTGAATCACTTAGCAGGTCAAAGCTAGGATGAGTTGGCAGAACTTGCACTGGTGTGGAATACAGGGGCTAGGTCTATGCTGCACACTCACCAGCATGGCACAAGAATTAACAACGGCACATCCCACAATATCTGGAAAGGTTAAGAAAATTATTAGAATCAATAGCCTCTAAGAGGGAAGTCACATCCCTAAAGGATTTAGGATTTTTAGACTGCTATTCCCCAGGTGCCAACATCAGATGTCTTCATCTGATTTGAACGAAATTGCCAACCTTCCTGTTGACCTTAACACTATTTCCAATCTGCTTAGATATAGATGTGCTATGTGATACTGGAACATAAATCTCTCCCAGAGCACAGAGCAGACAAACAGCCTGATCATTTGTTTTTGTTTTAAGAATTCAAAGTGTGGAAAACCCCCTTCTATCCCACCACTCACATCTTGGTCCATTTGACAGCTGACAAAAATCAGTTTTGTATATTTGGCTAAAACAAAGAAAAAAATAGAGAAGATGCATTGTGAGAAAGTAAGTTTCAACAGACTTGGACAGCTACCTTGACCCTTAGAATTATGCTTCAATGGGTGGAGCCATGACTGCGTTACAGGTGAAAGAGTGTAACATTACTATTCTGTAACTGATACCCCATTGCATAGCCAAGTAGAGCTCAGGTTTCTAAAGCAGATAGGTCTCCTTTGGCAGAGATTTCTGTCCTGGCAATTAGTCAACATGATAGAATTTTAAAGAGAAAGGAAAGCTGAATTAACGCCAATCTAATAAACCGTTAGGACCAACAAGCATCTAGAGTGAATGACATTCATTCATTTAAATGAGAAGCTATCCAAACAATAGCAAAGTCCAGAGAGTATACACCAGCAAGGTGGAAAACTATTCTGAAAACAGTAAATATTTGTCATATGGGCCACAGCTGCCCACAGCAGACATTACCAGCTGTTTCCACACTAGTTCCCATGAAGATTAGAGGAGCCACAGAATTCTTAATATAGTATCTAAGAAAATCTCAATGCTTGTACAAAGGGACACCTGTGCTCGGATGTTTATTCCAGCACAATTTATAATTGCAGGGCATGGAAGCAACCAAATGTCCCCAAACAGATGATTGGATGAAAAAGATGTGGTATATATACACAACGGAATATTACTCATCAATTAAAAACAAATTGGATGATTTTATGATAACATGAATGGACCTAGAAGAAATCATATTAGCAGAAACAAGTCAAAAAGAAAAAAAAAAACAGAAACCAAATAGTCTCACTACTATTTGGGACATGGGAAAGATAAAATACCATAAAGAAAAGTCAAAACAAGCCAACAACCAAATTAAAGTACACAGCTCGAGGGGGTGGGGGACAAGGACAGGTGGGAATGGTCGGGGGGGGGGGTGAACCCCAGAGATCACAAAGATGTGAAATTTATATATAAATAAATTATTTAATATTAAAAATAGTATCTAAGAAAATCACTATTAATCAGGTATGGTAAAAGAAATGAAACCCATCTTTTATCTCCAATGTAGCCTACTTTGTGTGTAACCTTTAGAGAAGATATTTTCATGGCACCTTCACCTAATTCTTTTCTATGTGGATCTTACTAAAAAAATAATTCTTATATTTAGTTCATTCACTCATTCACTCACTCATTCATTCAACCGCTAGTTATTGAATTCCTGGTATACAGAATAGTCAGGCTCTATTTAGTTTTTGAAGACATGGTATTAGCAAGCTGACAAAAATATTCTACCTTTGGAAGCTTAAATTCTGATGCTTATGAAGTCAGGACCATGCTAAAGTTCATTTTCATCTCTTTTAATGTTTTAAAATAGTCACCTGTTAACAGAACCCAAACGCGGAACTGTAGGTCAGAGCACACAAAAACAGTTTTCATTTAATAATCCAGAGATGACCTCAACAAAGTTAATGTGACACATGGTTTGTGCACCCTCAGTATTACATAACATGATATTAAAGGGTACACTACAAGTCATTCATATAATTGACTATGATCACTATTATATTTGTAGCAAATCCAAGTCCCCAAATTCCTTTGTATGCAGTTTAGTGAGGCAGGGAGGATATTGGCAAGAGGGAGGGACTAGTACAGAATGAAACCAGATAAGACATACAAGTAAGGCATAATATTTGACAATTTAGCACTTGAAACTAATAACTAGGAAATAAATTTAGGAAATCCAAAAACATCTATATCTTCTAATGAGTATATTTTATTGCTATCAAGTTCAAACAGGACTTATGTTAAACTAGGTTCCATGGTCTCTGACTGTACAATACACTGTACCCCTGTTAGCTGACATTCCCTTGCAGGAAATCTAACCTTCCAGAGCTCCTCTTTATGTAGCTGTTCAGCCCAGCAAAAGCGGCTGGAAGGAATGGTCCTAATTAATATAGGATGGTATATCAGTTAGACAGATTACAACCACTTAGTGATGATGATTACTCACATTTCTGAATAGTAAGATTGCTTTTGATCTGGCTTTCATCTTTGTCATATATCACATTGTGTTTCAGTGTAGAAATATTTGACATCTTTATCAAAAAAAGACTGACAATCCTAAATTAAGAATTTCAAATTTTAATGTAATTCCAAATTTTTTGGAGAAGGGGAGTAGTCTAAGCTTTTTTTTTCCAGCATATATTCATATAAGTACCACTGAAGTTCATATAATCAAAAATTTTCCTTTGAAGTCCTGAATGTACATGCAAAAGGAATCCCAAATGAAAAATAAAAGTAGTTTCCTTTAGAAAATTAACCATCTTGTGAGTTGAATGCTTTGACTTTGACTAACTTGGGAAAAAACTGCCTTCAGGAGAAGCAATTTAAGTCTGAATATTTTTCCCAGAGAGCAAAAGACCTCTCTAAACTTTCTTTATGAGTAAGTTATTGTCTAAGACGGGATATTTGTGTATTCCAGAGTAACCACATCCTTACAGAGTGAAAATATTTTTATTTTCTAGCAAAAACATGCTACTTCATATTTGCTGAAATTGTTCTAACATTCTGTTTAAAAACATTATGGAGGGATTTATTTTCTTTTAGAGTTACACATAACTTGTGGGACTGTGAATGCAACAAGTTAAATGTTCAACCAACATGAGAAATTTGTGTTTGTAAAAATATATTCTCACTTGTTTGAAAGAAAAACCTAATTTTAAAAATTGCAGCTTACTAAAAAGCTGGGCAATCTAGTGTAAACTCTGACAGTATATAAATAGACTCATCAAAAAAGCTTAGCTTTTTTAATAGGAAATTTAAATGCTAAAAAATTATTATTATTTTCTTTGCCACAACACTAATAATTTGGAAACGTGTGCCTCCGCTGAGAAGAATTTGATGTTGGTTCCTGGGAGAAAGGTTGGAAAAAAGAGGATGAGATAGGGAGACATTATGACAAGCACACCACCTGCAACTCTGAAACCCGGATAATCTTCACTGGCCTTTCCAGCGTGGCTGTTCCATGTCCAGAGGAAGGATCAATCCCCTGGCTTCTCCACTTGAATTCCTCTTATGACACAGATCCCTTTTCATCATGATGAACCCCTATATGCACCCCACAGACCTAGCATCATGCTGGGGGCTTAGAAATCATTTGATAAATGGCAGCTATTTTTATTGCATGACCACATATTTATGGAACCAAAAGGAAAAAGAAAAAAGAATAGGAAAAAAGGAAACTTAAGGTACAAGCCATTTATCTCTGTCACCATTTTACCTCTTAGACTCTCTCCCTGTTCAACCCTTTCTGCGATATCTCATTGTGACTCATGCAGCAGGAACCCAAGAAACTGCTTTGGACAACTGTAGAGCATAGTTATGAGGTACTTGGGTGACTGTATTCACCACTTGATTTCAGTCTGAGCACTGGAATCAATGTAGTTCTATGGGCTAATAACACTAACTCTCATTTTTTATTTTACCTACTCTTTTTCCTTTGTTACAGGCATCCTAACACAACTTTATTAATCTTGTTTATGTTTTTAATGGTTTGCTATTTAAACAAAAACAATTCTAAAAACAATTCTCTTAGTGCATGATCCATTAAAATATTGATAAATGAAAATTTCCTGCTTTAGTTTTTTTTGTTGTTTGATAATAACTGAAATCAGGCCAAGATAAATAAATGAGCAAGAAAAAAAATAATATGATCCATGGTACTATTAAGCCAGAATGGAATTACTTCATTAAAAAAAAAAATCTTTTGAACTCCCTATGGTAGGTAATACATGATTACAATTATAAAAAGTGTTTGATTCAGTCATAAATCAAATGAGGATATCACTCTAGAGTTTGAAGTAGTCAATTTAACTATGGTGAAAATTTCTGAAGGAACATAACAAGCACTGATTTCAATATAATTCCATCAGATAGTCATGAAGCTGATTTAATTCTATGATATTAGATATTTCTGCATATTCAAATATTAGATATTTGTGCATATTCGTGTGCTTATTTAAATAAACTATTTTATATGCTAGTTTGTATTATATAACTATATCCCTTCACGTGTATTCAAAAGCAGTCATCTTCAGTCATGAATGTGCACATTATTGTATTTCCATTTTTGAATAATTAAAGTTTCTATGGAAGTGCAACATATGGCAACTCTAATTTTGAATGATACATCGAATGTGGGTACCATATATATTACACACATATGCATATTTCCATTACAGATTTAGGTCATCTGTAGCCATCTGTTTGTTTTATGTTTTGATTTTACTTTGCCATGTGTATCACAAAGTTTATAGAATTAGTCAATTTTGTTACTGCATATGGATATATAACCAAAATTTGGAGAAATTAAATTCAAATTTTAATATCCTAAAAATGTCCACAAGGTATAATAATAATCATACCAAAAAGAAAATGAGGAAGGAGGAGAATTCAGGTTATATTCTACTACCTTATTAGCTCTAGATTACTGTTTTGTGACTTTAGGTTTTTTTTCAAATTTGAAGTAACAGAATATAAAACCCAGACTAACTTCAGCATATCATCAGGGAAATGTGATTTAAAAACCACAGTAGGATACAGCTTCACACCAGTGAGGATGGCCTGTATCAAAAAATCAGAAATAACAAGAGTTGGTGAAAAAGATACCCTTGGTGGGAATACTGTTGGTGGGAATATAGACTGACCCAGTTTGGATGGAAACCGGTATGGAGTTTTCTCAAAATTATAAAAATAGGCCTATCATACAAGTCAGCAATTCCATTAATAGGTTATCTATGTGAAAAATGCAAAAACACTAATTTGAAGGGCTATATGTACTCGTATGTTCATTGCAGCACTATTTAAACAGTCAAGTTATAGACACAGCTCAAGTATACAAGATAGATGAATGAATTAAGAAGATATGGTCCACTTGAGAGATATATATTTAAATATACATATGGAATACCACTCAACTATAAAATATAGATGAAATTTTGGCATTTCAGACAATATGAATGGAAATGGACAGGATTACGTTATGCAAAATAAATCAGAAGGAGAAAGATAAATGCTGAATGATTTCACTTACATGGTTGACTAGAAGGAAATGGAAAAAAAAACAATAAGAAACAGGGAAAGTTATATAAAACAAACCCTAGGATTCTGAGTGGGAATTGAGTCTATAAGAAATCCATAAGGAGTGGGGCAAGTGAGGGAGAGGATTCAATGGATTATGGTGGGAATAATGAGGGTTTTGGTGACAGGTGTGTTGTGGTAACATACATCCTAATATATGTGACCCTATACCCCTAAAGTTATTATGCAGTGTTATGAACCAACATTATAGCAATAAAGTAATAATACAATATTAGAAAAGAATTAACATATCTTCAATATTCTTTGTCACACTTAAAATGAATCCCATTATGTACATTCTATGACAGTTGTATGAGATAGTTCACATTATTTTTTTCCTTTCTTCCAAATGAAAATAAACTTCTTTATGACCTCGGGTAAATCATTCAACTGCTTTAGGGCCAAATTTTCTGTTTTTGAACTTCTGTTTCTTCTACAAAATACAGTAATAAAATCATTGCCTGGAGATACTGTAAGAACTGAATGTATGTATTCACCTAGCTCTGTGATTGGCACTTAGTAAGTGCTCATTAAGTGGTTTTTAATTTTATAAACACTACCTAAGTCACTGTTGTTGTCATAATCAGTGGGAGGTCTGCAACTCAGTGTGCAGTGTGCTATTAATCATTGAGATGTGATATAAAGGCACATGAACTTATATTAATATATGTGAGCACACACAAAACCAAAAATATTGAGCTTTATTAATATTTAAAGTCTAGATTGACACTCATTCTTACTTGATCTCTGTACTGCTGCTTACTCCCCATACAGGAAAAAATTAGCATGTCTCCTGGGACAGAAAGGGATGGCCATATTGTAGAAGGCTTGATATGGTGCCTCCCTGCTTGTCTGTTACAGTGATCATTTGTCAATAATGTTATTTGAGAGTTAAAACTACTCTCAGAGTAAATAAGTGACTTGACTCACTTTCTGCAAAGAAACTAGGATTTGAGTTCAACATTAAAAATGTGCAAGTTGTAGAAAATGGCATCATTGTCACATGATCTACTTTCTATGAGTTCCTGCTGTATTAAAACAGTAAGAGCTGAGAAGATGGCAGCGGTGAAAAAATATGTCATTTGAAATTGATATCCCCTATCATTAACAATGCATGGCTAATAAAATAAATGAATCTATTTTAAAGTATTTGTTATTGTTTCCCTTGTTTTTCATTGTTCTTAAATATTCATGGTAGGGATGGTATATCAAATGTTAAGGTTTTGAAAATTTGGGGCATTAACACCAAATGACAGCTGTTTGGAAACCACCCCACTAAGGGTTAGAGTCTCTTACATCTCTGGAATTGCTAAGTTAATGGCAACAAGAGGAAAACAATTTCAAATTAATCTGGAAAAACTGTTAAGATATGTATATTTATCCCCAGGTAAAAGAAATCATACATATTCCCTTCAATTTTATTCAATGCATTAAGCAGCACAGTAAATGGTTATTTACCTTCTCCCATCTTTTAAGATGCGGTCCTTTAAGACTTATTACCTAGCGTCTCACAGGATCTTACACACTTTGGCTCACTTCATTGGAGACCACCAGTCAGTTCTATAGAGTCCAAAATATATCAGTGATGAATTTTGCACTTACCTCTAGAAAATTAAGGAAATGGCATTGAAAAATATAAGGTGCCTTTAAAAACTTTACCTGGATAATACATTGTTGGGCCCCTCAATATTTCAAGCCCCTTATTTATCCTTAGAAGTGTCTTTTTTTAACTACAGATCAATTGATGGATTGAGCAAATGATCTATAGTTATAAGAGAGGGATTCCATCTCATTCTTTCAATTCTACCTGCAGTCATTTAACAATGCATTCTCTCTTTAAGAAAGCCCATAAACCTTTGCATAATAGCAGATGTTTTGTACCCATGTACTCCAAGGCTAATGCGAATAACATCATTTAATAAAAATAAGATACATGAAGGAATCATTTTTCCCAGTTTAATAAGGATCTAAATTAATATGTTATTCTAAACAGGCTTGCATATTTCTTTGTTCTCCCAGTTGAGTTTCAAAATTCTTTTAAGCCAAATCTAGATTCTGGAAACCATGAGAAATTCTCTTTAACTAGACTGATCTTTTCAGCAAGAATGTCCTTCTAATTTTACTCTAAAACTGATTGACCCCAAGATGGGAACTCATGCGTCTATCAGTAAAATAAGTGTCATGATAGCAAAATGCTTCACATACTTCTGAGAAAAGTCTAGAGTGATTGAACATTTGCCATGTGCTGCAGAATCCTTGAGTAAAGGCAAGCAGGACATACTGCTAATATTATCATCAGTGCCAATTTCCAGATGGAACTCTGAGCTATCCTGAGTTGATGTCTTTAAAAAATCTGTTGGGTAAGTGCTCTGGCCAGGACTGGTATGGGCTCTGGGGCTCCTTTGTTTTTCCCTGGTCACCATGGAGCTGCTAGTTTCAATCACAGAGCATCAGAGAGAGTGGGAACTAAGAGCGGGTGCCAGAACCCACTGGCTGTCTTAGGAGAAACTGAAGGGTGAGTAGCAGGAAGCAGTAAACCAAAACCATAGCTGCCAATACATGATCTAGACACTGTTTTTTTGGCAGTCCTATTTGAGTTCTACATGGCTAAGTAAATCAAGACAAATGAAAGATGGAGGCGGGGAGATTATTTTCCCAAGGATCCATTAAGGTGAATCTTTTTGCTATAAAATGAGTGAAATTCTTGCAAATATTTCCGTTCTGACAGAAGGGCAGAGAAAGATCATTTGGAGTATAAATCATTCATCCAGGCAAGCTGTTCAAATTTTGCAAATCTGAGTTTCTTATCTACAAAACAGGTACAAGATACACCTAATAAAATTATGAAAAAGGTGTAAAGTGCAGAGTAGAGTGTCAGGAATACTGAAAGTCTCAGTAAGTGCAGTTTTTGTTATTGCAGTTTTTGTAAATGAGAGCAGTCAATGTTTAAACAAAAGTATATAAGAAAATAATACTGAGTTTTAACTTTTTCTCCATATTTCACTCTATAGTTGAAAAGACATGACATTTTAGAAGAAAAGCTGAATGATATTTAAAAGTATTTAAATTTCCAAGCTTGTGAAACTCCACCACTATCTAATTTTAGTGGTTGTTAAATTTTATATATCTTAATTTGCTTGGTTAGAAATCAAATGCTTTTCTTGACAATAATCACTTTCACAAATATAGTGTATGAAAGGTGATATGTGTACATTTTCAGAGAACTGCTTTAAAAGCATGATTGATTTAATTCCCCTTGAGTTCCTAAGTAGACACCACCCAGTCCCCAAACTGTATCACCAGGCTAGGACTGGTGATAGAAAATCTCTGAACAATATATCAAAATTCATAAAGCTGCAGGAGAGAAAAGGCGCCACAGTAATTTAACTTTTGGCAATTCTGAGCCAAAAGCTTTCTGGCTGACTGGTGTTTTCTCTTGTAGAAGCAGCTAGACTTCTCATCCTAAATTTTTATTGTTAGTTCTCTCTTTTTCTCTCCAGCTCACCCAGAGTTACTATGAGTATATTATAATCCCATCCTCTCTTTTGGAAAATTTGTTTCAATGCAACTGGAAGATTATTTTCCTGCTATTTGAAGTCTCTGCATGTCACTGAGGTATGCTGGCCCAAGACTTAAAAGCTGATCCTTTTTTTATCATGGTTAAATACTTGATAAGCAAAGAAAGGTTTTGACATTCAAACTGGCCCATTCTGGAACCTTTTAAAGGAACTGTTCACTTCAGTCTTTTAATAAAATTCAAACAAAATGATTCTGGATTTAATAATACGAAACAGAAAAATTATTCCCTCTACTCAGAAATTTTCAGCTGTCTTGTTCTAATATTTGTTGGATGTCAGGGGGGTGGGGTAAGAAAACTGGGGGTCCTGATACTCCCTGTCAGATCCCTATAAATTCAGGTACCTCCTTTGATTCTGATACCCCAACAGAATAATAGGAGGGGTTCTAGGAAATTCTTGGATTTGTCTATAGTAAAAACAGAATAAATGAAAATGTCCTTCATTTCCATGTAGGACACTATTTCTAAAGCAATGATGACTTCATTGACAACCTATCTCCTCATGGACTTTGTTCTTGCAATTCCTCTTCTCTGCTTGGCCCTCCTTCCCTCTATCTTTCTGTCCTTCCACACCCCTATTCCAGAGGAGAGGAAGCAAAGGACACAGTGATAAACTGATATAGCTGAGGGAAGAAGAGAGAGGTAGCTGCTGTGTGAAGCATCATTTGAATTCATTCTTTTACCAACCAGAAAAATTCTCATCATGCCCAGCAATTAGTCTCTTTTTTCTTTAATAAAAGGAATATAAGAGCCTCTTACAGGAAACTAAACGCAGTGTTTCAATGAACTGAAAACCTACCTAAATGAATGGTGAGAGAAAAAGCTAATATCCCGTAGCTACCCGTATTTCACATAAAAAAAAAAAAATCCTCCTTGAAGGCGTTAGGGCTGTGTAACACAGTAGAACCTCCACTTAACTGTCAGACTTAAAACAGAGCAAGAACAAAGGTAACATTTCCAAGTTCCAAAATGTTATTGCTAAGAGACTTAAAAATAATAATAGTAATAATAAAAGGAATGAGTAATCAACTCATTAGATGTTTCATAACCTGATACTGCAATCCACATGTGTACAACTGCAACCATTTCTTGCTCATTCTGACCGCTGTGATGTTTCAAAGCCCCATTTATTCATTTATCTCCCTCTGTGGCCAAATTACTATCACTTGCAGAGCTCTCCTCGATTTTGTTTCTAGCATTTCAATCTTGTTCAGGATGTCCAATATATAAACAGAAAGAGGTGGGTGTTTGGATCAATGTAGCTTAATTATAATCCTGCTTTCTGAGTCTTGTTCATTTTCTTTTTTATTTCTCCTAACAAAATGAGACAGTTAGACAGTGACTGTGGTGTATATATTCTAGTCACTAATTTTTTGTTATAGATAAATGGTATGATCGTCCATTTTAAAGCAAAGGAGAAAGTCCTTTGTCTTCATTTTAAATTGCGTGATTAAAATGAGCTTACAGACATCTTTTGCTCTCTACCCAATCCTCTTGCTTTCATTGTGAACACTACAATAAAATAAAAACACAAATGTAAAGAATTATTGGTTTAGATGTTTTTGGTCTTTCTTTCAAGCTCTCGTTTGATGTTTGCCTCTAGAACTCCAATGCAGCAGCCACCACGGCTTGAAGTATTTCCCCCACTGCTTGTGCCATTTCAAACATTCTCTTAGTATTAAAACAAATCAGAATCAGGAGGTATCTAATTGTGCTGGTTTTGATTTTGTTAATATAAAGTGAAGGATTAAAATGGAGCAGTAACAGCAAAAACATTTCTTAAAGTGGCAGTCACAGCAAACCATTAAAAGAAGCTGGAAAATCAAAGCCTTGAAAACTTTTAAAAACAAACCAAAAATATTTCAGAAAACTACAGTCATGATAGAGGTTGCTTCAAAAACCTCTTTAGAAAAATGTTACTGTTTGGCAAAAGGCATAACTACAAAGCTTTTCAAATAAACCCTAACTGTTTCCCTCTATAACATTTATACATTTTCCTATTTTTCTTGTCACTTTTGGTGGCAGTTGGTGAATTTTGCAGTGATCTGGGTGCTTCCTCAGCACTCTTCTTGGTTTCTCACCCACTGATTTCAACTGATTTCCAGATAGTGCTATACCTTCCCCTTGTTGCCTAATTCCTTTGTTCTTGTTATCTCACATTGAGGTACTAGTACAAGCCCTAGTACAAGGCCCACCACCCTCCCCAAGGTCCTTAGTGGAGTCTTAAACTGAGCATTATTTAAACTAAAAGGATCTCAAGAGTTACTCTGACTTTGCTTCTTTAAAGTGACATAGTGCTTCCTTTTAGTCATGCAATTACTATTCCAGTTGCTGGGGGTGCTGGCATAAATAGGTAGTGCGTTCCCTGTTCAGTGCTTGCCAAAATAAATCATTAGTAAAAATTATAGCAAAATCTCCACTTTCCCTCAGAATCTCAATTTCAAAAGTTGAGGGCCATTACGCCATTCCTTTTTCTCTTCAGCGATTGCTTTCCCTTCCCCTAAGAAAGTAGGGGCAGGCTGACTTGCTAAGGTAACTTAAGTCTTTTCCAAGACTTGCTGAGTCTGTGGATTTTACCCTTTGGCAGAAAATTAGAAAGAGTGAGCCCTCCTCTATACACTTTATGCTTCATTTTCAAACTACTTCGAGAAAATGTAAACTGTAAGCAGAAGTAGACTGATTTGCACCTTGGCAGGAGGAAGTAATCACCTACCATTCTCAAATTTTTCAAACCCCAAATTGAAAAGTGTGACTTGACCACAGAAAATAGTGCATTTGGATGAGTTACCATAATTAACACTCTTTATGCCCTGAGTCATAATTGTGTTCTTCAGTTAACAGAAGGAGTAAAGCCTGAGTGCAGATATGAAGGATAAACAAAAGTAACCCGGAAAGGCACGCAGGAGAGAACATTCTGAGAAAAAGGAACAAGATAAAGACATGACATAGGCACATGGTTGTGTGGCAGGTTAATACATGAGTAAATACATGAGGCTCATCACTACGTGACTACTGAGGGCTGAATAAGAGCTAAGGAAAAGAAACTGGATACAGAGTCAGGGGACTGACCATCAAAGGCATTGTCTATCGAATCAGTGACTTTAAAATCTCATCCAGCAGGAGAATGATGAAGAATTCTAAACAAGGGAGTGAGATGCACAGACTTGTGTCTGCCCAGTGGTTGTATGACAGAACTAACTGGAACAGGGCAATGTGAGAAGCAGAAGCACTGGGAAGTCATTTCAGAAATAGAGGTGACAGATATGAACCACTGAACTAAGGCTGTGACAGCGGGTAGAGAGAAAGGGCAAGTAGTTTGTGAAAATGTTAGGATGAGTGAATTGGCAGAACTTAGGTGCTAATAAAATGTGAACGATAGAAGACTCTTAGAATCTCTTGAGGTATTTCTGAGTTAATGGATGAAATGTTGACCCTTTGATTGAAAGCCATCTTTCTACTTGTGTATCAAATCCATTTCCTCTCACTCAAGGACTTTGTGGCTCTCTTCTCTCTCCAGCATTATTTCCTCTCTCTTTATTGAATCTTTCCTGTCAACAAACAAACATGCGCCTATAACTCCTTAAAAAAAGTTCTTCTTACTCCACTATCCTCGCCAAGTACTGCTTGATTTCTCTGCTCCTTTGTAGTCAAATGTCTGGTGTGACTTGTCTAAACTGCTTCTCATTTTCTCATCAGCCCATTTCTCCTAAATTTATTCAGGACAAGCATTTGTCCCAAATAACCCAGTCAAACTTCTTCTGCTAATTGTCCAGTAGAAGTAGTTTTGGCTCCAGCCTATAGAGTGACCGTAGATACAGTGTGAGCCTACGTCAGTAACATCTTGCTCAGAGAGCTACAGATTTACAAAGTGACACCCTCATCCACTTGTGAAGGGCCATCTGGGATAGGGTATGCAGAAGTAATTCCTAAGCACTCCTGGTTTTGTACAAGAAAACAAAGCAAGGGACCGAAACCTCAGGCCAGTCCTCTTACAAAAAGATGCAGGCCCCAGCTGCTGAAAGGAAAGAGACATCAAAGCCAAAAATACATCAAAACAGAAATAGCAACAGTGAAAGGGACCCAAAGTGTGGTACCAAGACCACAGTATCAGTATCTCCTACAAATTTGCTGGAAATGAAAATACTCTGGCAGTGCAAAATGATAAGCCCTCCAGGAGACTCTAGTATAGTGTTTGAGAAACCAGTTTCCAAAAGCTTTGTGATGAAAAAGCAATTACATTATCCCTCTTTTACAGATAAGATGCCAGGAAATTTTTATTTCACAATGTTGACCCCATTTTAATATGACTCCATATTTATGAATATAAACTTTTAGATTAAAATAATAAGGGTGAATTTCTATCAGGAAAATATTTTTGCAGAAACTGTATTAAACCAACATTTTTCAATAGCTTTCTGATGCACAACACTTAAGCATTTTACTATTAGTTTAATTGAAATCAACACCACAGGAATTAAAATAATTAACCATTACATTGTTGTAAAGAAATTTCTATGAATTTTATTGTGTCTAAATCAAACTTTTCTGTTCGTAAATTTAGCTATTCTGAAACGTGTTTTCTGTCTATTGTTTTAATGAGGTCAATTATTTTCCAGGTCAAATTTTATAGACCTATATTTTGACAACAAGAGTTGATATGTCAATTTTCAGTTAATAACAAATTTCACAGACAGTGAGCAGTTTTGACAACTACCACTAGTGTTTCATTTCAAGTTACCATCTCTAGAAGTTATAGCAAATGTAAATTGGATAAAGCATTGCATGCTTGTCCTTATTAACAAATCCATGAGAATTAAGCACTGTTGCTATCAAGGATTACGGAATTGCCCATTAGCCAAATTTCAGACTTACCATGAATTTTTTTAGCACATGCAGTTTTTCCATAATGTTGACCCTTATGATTAATTTAAATCTGTGCTCCTAACGTCTTCCAGTGTGGATATAGTAGATTTTGTGAATGCAGAATATGTGAAATTATGCTTTCAGAATTCTGCTAGCCTAAAACATGAAATTTCAAAAAAGTGTTTTATTCTATTGTTCATGGGGTACAAAAAACAAACAGATTTAATATATGGAGGATAGAAGAGGACTCTAGAGTTTTTCACCAATGCATGCACCCAAATTCACACATCATTTCATGTTTTCCTCTCCCCATTCTCCTCTCCCCCATGCCCCATTGCCCCAACTTAAATTAAACCAATAGTAGACCAAATAATATCAGTTAAGAGATATGCAGAACCTTGATGCATAGACGCATGGCAGATTTAGGAACTCTGCCTCTGTTGTAAAGTCTACATATTTGTTAACCAAACACATTTCTTCTTTTTCAAGGGCATAAATCTTTAGCATGTTGCCCTACCTTGTTCATAGTTTGCTGGGCATACATAACTATATCTTAATAAAATATGGGTATAAGTAAATATACTACTCAAATAAAACTCATCACATGAACTACTATGTTCTCTTTTTCCTCTGGCTTCCTGGCATGGACACCCCAGTGAAATATCAAGAGATATGTGTTTCAAATGTCAGAAAAGCAAAAAGAAGGAATCCTAGATCTCTGAATCAATGCTTAAAAGAATGCTGCCCCTAGACATACCCACTTTGGAATGTCAATATTAGTGAGAAATTTCATTGTGTGACATCGTTGTAATCTGGATGCTTATTTGTAATGGGCACTAGTACTATCCTAATTAACACAAGCTCAAAGAGGCAGTCAAATGGGAGACACAACGGGCTAAGGGAGATGCAAATGAATAGGTAAAGGGTAGAAATGGTAGAAGCAAAAACCCTGATACGGCAAAGGAAAGTCAAGCTTAACGACACTGAAAACTGGCTGATGGGATTCTGGAGAGAATTCAAACTACCACTCTCTGACTAATGTCAAAACTAAATTATTATATAAAATTGATAAAAATATACCAATATATCCAGTTTATAAAAACCTGAACTTATTTCCCATTTTTAATACAACAGTGAAAGTATAGAACCTGTAAGACGTCCTAACTGCTGGGCCATTTTCATGCACACACACATCCCTGACAGTTACATGTACTACTGCTAACTTTTTTTTGAATGGCTGTTTTATTCAACCCAGTGACACTGATAGTGACTATTTAATTCTAAGCAAAAGTCCCTGCTATTGGCTGTATCCTAAGATGAGTACTCAAGATCTCAAGTCAGCACTAAATCCTGCTACTAAAACTACCTGAGGCAGGGCATGGTGGTGCATGCCTGTAGGTGGCAGCCTAGGAAGTGACGGCCGGGGCCAGGGATGGCGGTTTGAGTCCTGCCAGGGGCACATAGTGAGACCTAGTCCCCCAAAAAATAGCTGGGTGTGGTGGCATGCGCCTGTAATCCCAGCAACCTGGGAAGCTGAGGCTGGGGATTGCTTGAGTCTGTGGTACCCCCGGCAACGTGAGCCTGAGGTTCCACAGGCAAAAATAGAAAGACCTAGTCTCAAAAAAACCAAACAAATAAACAAACAAACAAACAAAAAAGCTACCTGGTACATTATTAAATTAAATAACTTTCAAATAATATTTAACAGTAAATACCATTTATATTATTAAATTAAATAGTGTTAATGCCTAGTACAGGCATTTATGTTCAGCACAACATAGAAAAAAGGGCTTATAAGGATTGGCTTATGGAAACTATAAAACTAAATTTTATGTAAAACAAGTTCTTCAGCTTTGGAGGTGATATTCTTGGTGATGGAGGCTTTGACTCTTAGATGTAGGGATGATCTTCTAAGATAATGTCAGTAACTTGATGCCATGAATTATTTAAAGTCCATGTTTTTCCTAAGGCAAGACATTTCTTAGTGCATGCTCCTTTTAACTTCACAGCATGGGCTCTTGTAAATGAAGTGGTCATTGCTGTTAAGTCAAATTTTGAATGGACAAAGTATACCCTGTAACTGGTGTGGGACAAAACATTATTTCTTGTTGTTTGGTAGAACACAAGAGCCAATTAATTACAGATTTTTAACTCCCCCAACCCTTGCTATGCAGCCATCAGCATCTACCATCCTTATACACAAAGTTCAACTTACAGTAGAGTTGCATTTTGGCGGAAAAAAATATGCTATGGTGACACAACAATTAAGAATATGAGTTCTAGATGAGACTGATTAAGTCTGAATACCAGTCCTATTTACCAGCTATTGATTTTAAATCACTCTGCTACTGGTCTAGGTGTGACAATAAAATTGATCAATTTCATCAATCATTTTGTAGACACAGACAAATTAATTCTAAAGTTTATATTAATGGCAAATGGTCTCAAGTAGCTAAAATAATTTTGAAATAATGATTTTGCTATTTCAGACCCTTTATAATTTTGATGCCCATTAATATTTTGCAAAACAAGATGAAGTTTGGAGGAATCACCCTCCCTGATATCAATGCTTACTATGTGACTAAAAGGACAGTTTGGTAGAGAAAACACACATAAAACACTGACATAAGTAAACAATGAAAGAAATAGAGCCATATAAATGCAGTCAATTAAAGTTTGACAGAGGCACAAATTTTAATCCAAGAAAGGTGAGATGTTTTCAACAAATGGTGTTGGAACAACTGGATATTCATAGGCAAGTAAATTTATAATTCAATCTAAATACCTTATATAAAATTTAACTTAGAATGAAGCACAAATACGATGCAAAGTCACAAAATTTTAGGCAAAAAATTGTAGAAAATCTTTGGAACCCTGGCAAAGAGATTTTAGAGTTGACTTCCAAAGCTGATCCATAAGCTGATAATTTGGACTCAGCAAAATTATAATATTTTGTTCTACAAAAAAGAAAGAAGGAAGAATGAAAGAGAGAAAGAAAAAAAAGAGGAAGGAAGGAAGGAAGGAAGGAAGGAAGGAAGGAAGGAAGGAAGGAAGGAAGGAAGGAAGGAAGGAAGGAAGGAAGAAGGAAGGGAGAACCTGATTGGGAGACTACAACTGCAAAATAGTTATGTATTCTATATATATAGTTATATATATATATATATATATATAGTGCATATAGTTATAGTTAGTGTATATACTATATAGTTATATATATAGATTATATACATAGTTATGTGATATATATATTTATCAAGAGTTATGTATAAATCTAACTAGAAACAAGGCCAAAAAAAAAAAAAACCAAGAAAACACATTACCCTAAAAAAAAGGTTAAAAAAAAACACTTAAAAATTGTTCAATGTCAGTATATCATTCTTTTCTAATAAGGGAAATAGAAATTAAAAGCAAAATGAGATACTACTATATAGTTATTAAAACTGTCTAAAATAAATAAAAATGTCTAAAACAAAAAATAGTTTTAAGCACCATATATTGGTGGAATTATGTGAAAATGGATCACTATGCATTGTTGGTAAAATGAAAAATGCAACAACTATTTGGGAAAGGATTTGTCAATTTTTAACATAACTAAATATGCAACTATTATCTATGGTTACAATCTTGCAATTCAAGAGGTATCCCCTAAAGAATAAATATGCCCCAGGCTTTAATAGAGAAGCTATGTTTTCATTTAAGTTACCGTCTAAGTTAAGTGTTGATCCATTGAATATGTTTGCTTGTTAATATCTCAATACATATTTCTTTTTCAGATGCTTCTGAAAGCTAGCTTTGATTCTTTCTCAGTTTGAGGGAGTAATAGAAACAATTAAAAAATAAAAGTAAAAAATGAAGTAATAAGAATTAGAATTTAAAGTTATTTATTCAGTGTTTTTCACAGGCCAAGCATTGTTTATTGCTTTGCATATATTCATTCAATCTTCTAAATAATCACATGAGCTTATGAGTTCTGTAATCATTAAGCAAAATTTTATGAATGTGGAAGTTAAGCCTCATAGAGGGTGAGCACAACCCAGATTTCTAATATAGAAAATCTGTAAGTAGAGATTTACTCTTAGTAGCTACATTTTACTTGTTAGAAATAGAAAATAGAAATAAAATATCAGTTGATACATTTTTTTAGGCATGACAGGACACATACATTCTCTCTCCTCCTTTACTTTCTGCTCCAGTCACTTCAAGCCAAGCTGATTTTGCACCATCTAGCCAATAGCCTCAAGTTTATTTCCTCTTCACATCTGTCAAGAATCAATCTAGGATATACCACTCTTTTATTAAAATGGGAAGATTTTTTCCCTCTTTAGACACTTTTCTAACATGTATATTAAAACATATCCTCATTTGTCAAGCAAACAAACCTCTCTCTCTCACTCTCCCTCCCTCCTTCCTTCCCTCCCTTTCTTCCTCACTCCTCTCTGTCATCTCTCAACCAAATCTTATCTGAACCAAAGAGAAATACATTGTAATCTTTATATATTTGTGTTTTTAATTTATCAGATTACTGTACTGGATTGAATTTATTCTTCATATGGAAAATATTTAAATAATCATTTATGAATTATATACAAGTATATTGAAACTCAATAGATTTTTACTGCTAGAGAAAACAATCATAAAACATGAAGGACCAACTAAGATGCCATTTTACATGACTAATTATTAGTATTTGGGACTGAGGAGGCTTTTTAATTGCCAAGCTCTGTATTTAATAACATAAGCAAGTGGTTAAAAGTACATTGGCACATATAAAGGAGATATTTTTGGGAAAACATGAAGTTTGTGAAGGTCTCCATTAATATTTATCATTTTATCATTTATATTTGAAATGTATATCTGATATACATTTTTTTAAAAATCAAGCTTAATTACATTGACTTAAATTTAAAAGAAATTCAAAAGAAATATCTAAGCCCTTGAATTAAATGCCTTTTTTCAACGTATTAATTAAAGTCATAATAAGCAACCACTCAAATTCTACCCCAGAAAACAAAGGTCAGATTTATTAAAAGCCAACATAAATAGGTGTGTCCACCATAGTGGTATTTGAAAAACAAGCAAACAAACAAATCTTATCTACTTATGGGACTTGTACATCACCATTTAATCCTTCTATCCACAAAAATTTATTTTGCCACACTAATTTATTGTGCACCATTTTATCAAGAGGGATGTGTACTGAAGATGAATAGCTTCCTCTTACTTGAAAGAAATATTCCCTCACACATCTCTTCCTTAAGACTCTCAAATGACACTACAAGAAATAATTCCTGTTTAACTGGTCTGCAACACTTTTTTCTATGGTTCATCCTATGGCTGACATCCATCAGGTTTGGCTATTCATCTTCCAAGCCAAATCTTTGTTAATGTTCAAGGCAAGACATTTTCTTAAGTCCCTCATAAATGAAGATCATTTGTATTGTTTTCTAATCATTTAAAATAGTACTGATACAAAATAGATTGTGACTAAAATGCCTATTTTATTCACTGGAACACCACTAAGACCATTCTACAAAGAAATGTGAGTAAAACCCAAATGAGCAAATTAAAAGAACTATTATTAAAATATCTTTGATTAACCTGAATAATAAAGAAATGCAGACCAGTGGAAAATTACATATATACAAAAAAAATCAAATAGGCATAAAATCATGTCATTATGTTAACTTTAAATGACTAAAGATCTCAATTAAGAGGCAAGGATTTTTATAAATCCAACATATATTTTAAAGAGGTGTATACTTTATAAATTCTTATAAACAGGTTGGAAGTAATGCTAAAAAATGGTAACTATCCAATTAGTAAAGTTGTTTGGCTAAATCAGTATCAGAAAAGAAACTAAATGGAACCAGAGATAAGAAAGATAATTTCATAAAAATTAAAAATCAAATTATCAAAGAGATACCACTATAATCTTAAATATGTATACATCTGATAACAATGATTTAAATATATATATAGCACATGTGTAAAATATATACAAAGAACAAACTAACATAATAGAAGGGAAAAATTAATCCAAGATTATAATTGGAAACTTACTAGCCCCTTTTCATTAAATGATAGTAGACAAAAATCAATAAATTGAAGATCTAAATACTATTGACTAATTTCTTCTCATTGACAATTAGCAGAATATACATGTATAACTGAGTCAGTCACCAAGAAAAAATATATCCTGGGTCATAAAATAGATTTAATAAACTTTAAGGGGTTGGAATGTTACAGAGTATATTCAACAAAAATAAAATGAAAGTAAAAATCAGTAACAGAATACCAAGAAAATACTTAAAAAATATAATAATGGATGCACAACTAAATGAATCATAGTTAAAAGAAGAAATTAAAAGCTAAAAATACTTTGAACAGTGATAATAAAACGATAAAAATCTGTGGAATTAAGCTATGCACTTCTTAGTAGGATTCACCAGCCCTTTGTGCCTAAAAAAATAAAAATAAATAAAACCCTTTGCAATTAAGAAGTGAACATCCTCAATTTGATAACATATTTTTAAATCTAAAGTTAACAGCATATTAATGCTAAGTATGGAATGCCTTTCTCTTTGAACTATGAACAAGCAAATACTTAAAGATTCCACTCTTCTTACTTATATTCAATTTTCTGCAGGAAGCCTTACACAGTGCAACACAGAAAAAAATAGGAAAAGTCCCCCATACATAAAAAGAAGCATTTCTCTAATATGTAGAAAATCATTTGGAATTGCCAGAATAAGAAGTTTAGCAAATTCATGATAGAACTTTTTGATTTTTAAGTTATTATAAAACTACAGTAATCAAGACAATTACATAAGGAGAGACAAATAGACTAATAAAAATAGAAGAGGAAATTTAGGAACAGACCTAAAACCTGAGTTAATATTTCACAAAGGCACCAATGGAATTCAGTGGAGCAAGAATAAACTTTTCAATAAATGATGTTAGAACATTTGAATACAGCTACCAAGAGAAAAATCTCAACCCCTATATAAGTTGACATGAATGAAGAGCTTAATATAAAAACTAAAATATATAGGAGAACATCTTCTAATAAAGGAGGTAGTAAGCAAAACTTCCTGTAAAGGACAAAAAAAAAGTTAAAATAAAAAAGAAATTTAAGCAGCAAAAAAATTAGCCAGGATACATTTTAAAATCTGATCAGTTTAAGGTAATGTACCTCTAAAATTGCTGCTAATCTTTGAAAATCAGTCAACATTTTCAATTCTTAATTTACAGAAATTTGCATAGCTAAATGTTCACTGGCAATCTGAATTATCCAGAAATTGTTGCTAAATACAAAAGCTAAGAAAAATGGTTCCAAATATTCAACATCCTAAGGCCAGAGAGCTTGTAGATTCACCAGCCTCTGAGGACATGCCCAACCCATATAACATAAACACTGGGTGAATCTAAAAAACAATGAGTTTAGATGGAGGCCAAATGAAAATCACTCTTATAATCGCCTGCCAGGGAGAGCACAATTACAATATTCCCTGGCTAACTATTGCCTCCTGTGGATCCAGAGCGGAGCACAAAAAGATAGTTCTTGAGTGAGTACTTTGAAAAATCAGAAGAATAGCACATCACTGTTGCCAGAACTTCCGATCCTGGAAAGGAAAAGAGAAATACTCTGTTCATCTCCTGAAATAAGGGGAAAAATATGTAAGTCTCCTACTTCCTCGTTGGCCTATTAGCTAGCTCCTTTCAGCTAAATTTAAACAGATTACAGTGTAGAATAAGACAAAAATAGAGCAAAATTCATACCTCCTTAACACTTTGCGGTTCTAGAGGGAACAAGAAAATACCACATTGATTTAAGCACATGTACTAGAATAGATACTGAAAAAGGAAGGTGCTGCAGGGTTATCTAGTTCCAGTCAATAATTGGGTATGAAAAACTATTGAGACTGTATGAAAAAGTAGTGAGACTGTAGAACTCTAGAACAGCTAACAGCACAAAGCTGTAATCTGAGGGGGATGTTGGAGGGTACTGGGCTGAGTTAAAAAATACCACAAACACTACCTACATGCAGATTTTTCATAAGCCATTTCAACAACAGAGGTCAGTAACAAAAAAAAGTGTTTCCCCATCACCAACACACTGAAGGTGATATGCAAACATCCTCTGCTACACTTATGCTTTGTTCCTGCACCAGTCTTGGGAAATCTAGCACCTCTTCTTCTAATGAGGAGAAGAATGAAATCTAAGATTACATTCCTGTCTCTCTTTCAAATAGCTACACCATGGATGAGGACACTGATTAAGCTTCATATTAAAAAAAAAGGAAAAGAAATTGTTTAATCAAGAGAACTGAGTATTAATTACCAGATGAGACTATCCTAAATTACTTACACATCTTTAGATTAGGCCAAGTATTTCTTAGTGTTCATCATCAGAAGAATACATGAAGAGGAGTTAAACCATTTTGTATTTATACACCAGTGAACAGATTTCTCAGTAAATCTGTTACACACTTCATTGTCATTTCATCATAAGTATGTATGAACCTTAAAATAAATGATAATGAATTAGTTTTTATATTATTTGAATTGACTTAGGAATCATAGGCTCAGACTATTTTGGCATATATTAAATGGGAGCTTCCTTGAACTATCATCAAGCTAGCAATGTAAGTTTTTTTAAAAAATAATTATTCTACTGGTGTGACATTTAAACATAGTAGATTCCAGGAGTTAGTTGAAAAAATGTAGACATGGTGACCCCTACTCCTGTGTGTATCTCTGAATAAAACTCTAAAAGTTTAAACTTTAAAAAGATACTCATTCTCAATAATTATACTTGAGTTCTCCATAAGGAATAATTTAGTTCCATGAAGGTTGGTTGTTTTGATCATTTTCAAATGGACTCTTTCATTTAAACTAAAATCAATCAAACTCATCGTAAATATTGAGACTGATTTTTGAGGCCACAAACTTAAATAGCAATCCTTTTACAGTTCTTAAAGAGTTGAAATGTACTTTTCATTCAATATATAACTTACTGTGTACGTAAAACTAAAATCATAATCATCAAAGGGAAAGCTAAAATATTTCATCCATTTTATGATGTATTTTACAATTATCTCTAAAGTTTAAAAAATATCCAAATTTTAAATGTCATGGATACCTTTGAGAAAGTGAACTTGACACTATAGAGGGATGATAAGTGAACTTTTCAATTGAGAATAAAAAGTCAGCTTATTCAGGTTCATTGTCAAAGTGTGAAATGATCAGTAGCTATAAGTCAGCAAGTGAGCCTATGTTTTATATCCACTGATAAATTTGGGAGACTTAGTTTGTGCCTGTTTTTATGTTTTTATTTTGGCAGAAAATGCTCATAAAATCCTATTAACAAAATTGTCTTGATGAGTTGACCACCAAGAATTTGTTTCTTTAACAGATAGAAACCCAAGTGCATCCTCTTCTTGGGACTTCTTCTTAGGAATGTGGTAGAGGTTTAACCAGAAATCATCATCATATGCTAAATAGCTCCATAATTGCTCCTCTGTAGCCTGTGCTAACATAATTTATTATATCTAGATACGATAAAACTGAATCAATACTTTCAAAAAGCATGTGAATTATTCAGTTGGTCAGTGTTAGCATCATGAGGACATAAACTCCTTCCTATTTCATTAAGAGGTCAAAATTAGCTCTAAAGAACTATGTATTATTTATTTTTGAAGGACATCCTTTTCATAAGCACACTGAGATAACCAATATTTTCCCCTGTGTAGTTCCTAGTTTGTTTCCTTCCACCCTTTCATGTGTTTATAGTAAATTAAGACTTCTCACATAGCAGTACATCCTATAATTGCAGTCTTGATCCTTTAACTTAGTATTCAGAAGGAAAAGTATGCACCAATGTACACTGAGACACAGGATAACTAAGTTTGGTATGATCAGAACTTTTGAGGTAGTTATAGCTCCATTTTTTGGAGCTGTTCTTACTTGATCACACAATGATGGCCTTATTTTTTTTATATAAGAAACACAGAAATAAAAAAGGAACCCATTTTAATTCTAAATATAAACTTTTACTAGCACATTTTAATAGAAATACTAGAATTCTATACTCTATTAGGCATAAATACTTATTTGGGTCTTTGGCTAAATTACTTTTCTTTTCTCAGGAGAGGCTATTAAAGAACCAGTGTTGGAGGAAGAAGCCCAGTGATAGGATGGAGTAAGCACCTGATTTATCATTCAGGATACTCAAATTAATCCTAGCAATCAAAGGGTTGACAGATATTTCCTCTGAACAGCCTTAGTCTATGAAATGTAACATAGGTCTACCTAGCTGTAGTTAGGCTAATGACTTATATCTAGTAGTATTCCAAGTATTTAAGTGAATTTTAATTATGGTTATTGTTTGTTTTCTTGAATAACCTGAAATGTACTCCTCAAATTGATGGAGGTTTTTAATACTCTCTCTTTGTGTGTGTGTGTGTGTGTGTGTGTGTGCATGTGTGTTCATGGTGCTTATGGTTTGTTTAATCGATGTCACTTTTTTTTGGGGGGTGTCTTTTCTAAACTTCAGAACAGTTTTAAGAAAAACAGTTTATTACCATCAGGTGTTTTTAAATGTTGAATTTCCAGGCTTGAAACAGAATGAAATAATCCATTCAAATAATTCATATCTTTGATTTAAGTTATCCAAAGATAGGATATTAACAAGTAAATGTAAGATATTAATATATTTTTTAATTTCTTTACACTCTTGTTATAATTAGCATGGCTGGCTCCACTTTTAAGCACTACAGGATGACATCACCTAGATTAATAGTTTTAGATTACTGAGCACACTCTTGGTTACCATGTTTGAGGGAACTAAAGAATGGCTTCATTGATGAAAAAACTGTAGGAAATTAGATTATGCCATTTTTTAATAGATTGTATTAGCTTAGCAGTTTTTCAGGGAAAAGACACTAATTAAAAAGTTTTGTTCTTTATATAGAATTAATTAGAAAAAATCAGAGATGTATTGTTGGGCCATATTTACATGAGGAACATGCTGATGGATAGCTACATCTCAAAACCAATACATTTTTTTTCCTAGTAAGTCTTCCACATAAAAGATGCTATATTTCACTTTCCCAAACTAGGATGGAGGGAAGAAGGAATATCAGTGGAAAAAAAAAGTCAATTTGTTTATTAATCAGGCTTTATCATATCTCCTTTGTTTTGAGTAAATTTACTAATTCCTATAATGATGAGAATTGCTAAACCTACTGAATCACCATAATAAAGTGATTTCAGTTAAGGAAGCAGAAAGACACATGGTTTACAGAATAAATCACATCCTGCAAGTAAAATCTTAAAGATTATTTCCTTCAGAAAAGCAACATTGATATATCTTTCTTCTTGTAAAAGATAGAAAAAGAAATAATTTCATGAGGAGCTTATATTTCAACAGGAGAAGTTTTGCACTAAGGTCTGGTTTAAAGTACAAATGAAATAAGATGTCATAAGATGCAGAAAGAAAGTGTTTTATTAGTAGACCAGTAGCTAAAAATGAAATACTTATCACACTCCTTCTAACATCTTATTTTAAAATTTGTTTGAGTGGTTTTATTCCTTCCCACGGAATAATATGCAGTAATTAAAGCCAGCAAGTCTCTGATTAATATGAAAATGTTGCTCTGTTATTAAATTAAGAATAATAATCCCTTCTGTGCACATAGCAGGCTAAAACCTGAATGATCCTTTAGTGATTTGCCCTATGTATAATAAGAACTTCATCAGTGTGAGGACTAGGGAAAGAATGTTAGTAAGATTCGACATTTCAAAACAGCCAGAACAGTATCTTACTTGTGAAATATACAGGGCATAGTCACTCAGAGGGGGAAAAAAAGTGTGCAGAGGATGTGGCAATAATAAAATAATAGTCATGAGTCTTGGGCCTGGTTGGCAAGTGGTTTATTTAACTCCATTCTTCTATAACCACTTTATTTAATAATAATGAAGTAAATACAACTGGTCCATGGCTGGTCCAAAGTTCCCTGCCATTCTCTTAGCCTAAAGCTCTACTTGAGGACCATTACCCATTGCTGCAGATCTGCTAAAATGTCATAACCAATACACTCAATAGTCATGGATATCCATGACAGTGTGGAATGATAACAGCTATGACAGTCAGTTGAATTTGGTGGCCTGTCCTCTGGTCATGTACCAATATCCTTTAAAATACTCAGAAAGCAAATTATAAGAGCAAGCCACTAGGTTAGACAGAAACTGCACAGTTTCCCAATACAATAAAGTCATTATTCCTTACCAAACTTTCCTAGTACCATATAACTCTCATTTGTTATAATTTTGGTTGTACTTATATAGTTCTTTTATAGCCATCACTTAAAAATGACTATATCACCACTGTATAGTACAGTATCCATGACAGCATGGTTACATGGTATTTAGTTGAGTAGATTTTCAAGTACTTTTAGGTCAGAAATGGTAGATTATATTTTAAGGTAAATATAACTTGGGTTATGTTCACTTGATAAAAAATGTTACAACCAGGACATATTTAAAATCTCTGCATACCTAGTGGGGTATTTTTCTTTGTATTCTCCTTTACTTAAAAGTTTGCTAAGCAAATTATGAGCAAGTTTCCAGGAAATGTAAACAGTATTTCACAAAATGTTCAGCTTACTAAGAAAAGTCTTTTCAAATTACTCAGAAGGCATTAAATTGAATTTAAATATCATGCTGTTCATTAAACTTCGACCTAATCCATAAATCTCTAAGCTCTTTCTACATAACCTTTTCACAGTCATTGCCTCGAGTCATAGTGTGAGGTCAAGAGTAGTAAATTTGTGTTTCAAGAAGCAACTTTCACTGGATTCACAAAGTTTTCTCTCTAGTTGGTCTGAGTTAGAAAAGTTTTAATGCATCTTATTTTTATAACTCTTAAAGAAGGAAAAAGAACAATCATAGTTAGCAGACATATACAATCTGAGCAAATAGAAGTCCTATATTTCAGGCCTCTATAAAAGATGACATTAAAAATGAATCTGTACCCAGAATGCTCTGATAAACTGTTCCATGGGGCAAAGCATTATCTATCTTTCTGAAAACTTTTATAGATAATTAAAGTGTTTTAACATCCAGATATTCAAACTGTATAGCACAGAACCAGCAACCAACCAGAAACCAAAAGGATCCTGGAGAAGCGCACCACATATCTGCCTTATCACGTTCCTGACATGTTCAGCCTGACTCTCTGCCTCAGTTACTCCTGGAGATCCAAGCAGTCTCATCTATTGCTGTCCACACCCAGGAAAAAAAGGACAGAGTTCCAGAAAAAGAAAAAAGACCAGTGGGCCAAACATGGACCAACAACTTGCAGCAAGAGGAGCTGGAGTGACCAGAGGAGGGAAGAGGGAAAGGAGGAGGTGGGGTGGGGAGAAGGGGGCAAAATACAACCATACAAACATGACCAATATTGTATGATAATTACAAAAAAAAATTAAAGGGTGTTAAGCTATCTCCTGATTCAGAAGTTGTAAGGAAAATGAGTTGGTCAGGTTTTCCCCACTATTAGCTTCTATGACCAACATGCGTGGTACTGAGCTCTCCCCATGATTGCACATGCGTGGCTTAGTGGGTGTGCACATGTGTGAGGGGCTCACCTCGCTAACTACCTGCCTAGCCCACTTGCTGTCAGGAGTTGCATGTGGGATGAAGAAGAAATTGAGATGGAAGAGATTGATAGCCATCTGTGAGGTTAGCCCACTGAACAGGGATCCTGGGAAGCATGTCCAGGTCCCACTTTAATGAAGCTGAAATGCTCGTTATATACCCCAGCCAGGAAATGTTACAATGATGTAATGAGGAAGTAGCAAAGCATAGGTGACATGCAGCAGGCAGGATGCAGGGATGCATGCTAACAGGAGAATTTACCTGTGAGGGCAATAGGATTACTAATAGGTCATATGTCTCTTGGGACATTCCAAAGAGGTTAGGAAGCTGGATTACAGGTGAGAGATGTGCTATCGACCATCCTCTAGTGTGCCAGAGGGGGCTAGAGAAATAGGAGGTGTTCCTCTTATCTGAAGCTCCATCTCTCCACCTGCTTCCACATTCCACAATTTGCAATAGGTTTCTGTGGAAGGAATCTATATTTGACTAAGGTTTTAAGTGTAGGAGTTTAAAACTGCTGAACTTGACACTGGTCTCCAAAGTGGCATGTCTTTACCTGAGGGATACTTACACACAAAAGACTACAATTTGTTACATATATATATTTTAGTTTCTAGATTCCATTTTTACAAATGCTATACTATTTTATATCCAAGTACATATAGATAACATACAAGTTAGATATAGAAACAATAGGATGCTTGGGTTAGACAAAAAGGCATGGATAACCTTGATCCAGAAAACAGCATCTAATCATTTCTTTAAAATAAAATATCTTCTGTCTGTGTACAAATGCACTGATACTTTCAAATGGGTTTTGTTCCCAGCAAAAGAAAGACCAGGAAGTATGCCAAGAGTTTATGTAGAATGGATGATTAGGATTTTGTAGCTTGGTCCTTAGAAACATAATGAAAGCTTCCACAAGTACACCTGAAGCAAGTTTTTCTGTGAAAGATCTCAGAAAGGTCTTAAAAGATGTGCTAATTAGGAGAGTATTATCAACCTAAATGGAGTCAGATGGCTGGGAGCAAATAAAAGATTTTGCTCTTCAGGGGAAAAAAGTCAAAAATGTAGAATAAGGGTCTAGGTTCTAGCTCTAATGTCCAAGAAGAATTGCAGGGGTATTTGAAAATTTTAAGGAGGTGGAGGGAGTTTGTGAGCATCAAATTTAGTCATCTGAGATGCAGTTACTAGTAACAAGGAATCCCATTTCCCATAACTTGTGAAATTGACTTCAGCTGTCTGTGTATAGTTAGAGTAGGTCTTGATTTGAAGCCTAGAAAAGAATGCCTTGAGAGTCTACAGAGTATGATCTTCCCTTTGTTATTTTTTCCCCTTGTCTGTCTTGTGTACTCTGCCTTCTATTTAAGAAAAAATAAATAGAGGACTATAATTGAATTAAGAATGAAGTGTCCCAAACTGCACAGTTCTTCACGTGAGACCAAAAAACTTGGTTTTGATCTTAGAGTAACCAGATGCCTCACTTTTAACAGATTCCCCTGACCCTCATTCAGTCTAAAAAAAGCCCAAACAAACCAAAAAAAAAAAAAAACCCTCTGTGTAACAAAATTAAGAGGGAGTGGGTAAAACAACAAACGCTTCCCCTTTTCCAAGTGTGGGAATAGAAATAATCCTTTCTATGTTCTAAATGTAAGTTTATTTGCATTGATTTGAGGTAGAGTGAGCAGGGTAGAAGTCAGAATGCTGAAAATAAGAGCATAAAGACTAAGAGATGAGAGATAAGTCAAATTCTGGATAGCTTTTGGTGTATACAAATTTTATTGTTTCATAAACCAAAAAAAAATTCTGCTAATCTTTTTGAATGTTGAGACATATATGAACATTTCATATCAAAAAGATATTTGACTGACTCACTTCTTAGATTTTGAAGATGGCACTATTTACATGGGCCCTAATTTCTTTATAGTTTTAAGATATTATAGTTATTATTTCCTATAAAAATTTTAACTGTCATGAATGCTTATCCACATGCAGCATTTCCAGGCATTATTTATACCTTTTGTAGACTGTTGAGCTACAATCTTCTTGAACAGCAAAATCTCTCTCTCTCCCTCCCTCCCTCTCTCTCTCCTCTCTCTCTCTCACGCACACACATACACACACACTGTCTCTGTCTCTCTCTGTCTGTCTCCCCCCCCTCTCTTTCTTTGTCTCTCTCCTATCTCTCTCCCCCTCCTCCCTCCAGGAGTAAAACAGGAGTAAGAGAACTTTCTTGTAAATCTCCAGGAATGATAACACTATCCCTATCCCCCCCTAAAGGAAAATATGCTCAGAGCTCTGAAGAAACAGAAATGAACAATACAAATATGTAAACCCACCCTTAATCTTTGTACTCTTAAAAGTTTTTGCAGTGAGCATGCTATGAATAGGGGTACAAGTTTCTTTGCTAACAGCTGCTGAAAACTTATCTTGAAGGTACAGCTGATCTCTGGCAGTTTTGTGGTTTCTAAACCAATGTTTCAGGGGTGTGAAATCAGATGAAATGGTGTTTATGAAACTTTGACCCAGATATTCACTTCTAAGTTTTGTGAAGAAAATATATGCTTGGGTCTTTTCACCATATTTGCTAAAATAAGCTGAGGTTAAGCTCAGAATTGACACTGAAACATGCTATACTTATAATCTGTTAAAATATTATATGTAGAACTTAACACTATGTGTTAAACCCTTTCTATATACAGGTTCATCTTTAGTTTACTGAAATCAGCTAATGCAACTTTAAGTAGAATGGAGTAAGTTGCCATTTATCTAGTGAATTTCATCTTAAATAGCAAATTTCACAACCAAGATTCACTCATAAGCTCTAGCAGCACAAGATACTGTCAGTTATTAGCCATCATAAGGGGATGTTTCAACTTTAAGCTTTTGACAAAAGCTATCATTAAGCTTCTATTATCATTACAAACTTTATAATGAAGTGATTTCTACTATACAAACATTTCTAATTGTCATTGAACAGACTTCATAATAGTTTCAACCATGTTTCCTTCAGAGCTTTTGCCAATATAATATATTCCATTTTATCTCTCAGGTTCACCCATTAGGATGTCTGTAGCCTAAACTTTAGTGGACGTTACTTGGAAATCCCTTAAGCATTTGTACATGAAATTAGTATTGTTCAAATTTGTTGGTCAAACATATAGTTTGTATTACGTCATATTCATGTGTTACTGTGGAATGCATAGAATTGCCTTAAACTTAATCTTAATTTGTTAAACTTCATAAACCCCCTAGATCGTAAATAATATTAGCCTGTCTATACCGATGCAATGTTTGGGCAAGGTATTTGGTATAATAAGATATTGAGTTTTTAATATACTGTGCCAGAACAAAGTTTCCAAAAACCATGTGTAGGCAGAAATCTTAATTTGGTGACAAATCTTAATTTGGTAACTATAAAAAATAAATTGTTATTATATAAATAACATAAAGCTGAGCAAAGACTGAATCATAGATTAGCAATCTGTTCATGAAGACTGTTATCAACACCAAAGAGGCTGCTGGCAAACCACTTCCTTTCTTCTGTCTTTATAAAACAGATTCATTAGTTAACTTGCTTACTTGCCACTTCATTCTGTAATGTATAAATCTGACCTAATGGTGTTAATGTCTCATGAATATGAATGTAGCTGCAATAGCTCACACATCACACAAAAACAAAAATCAGTCTTTTGTATTCTGAGTTCTTTTATATTATTCTATTTCTCAGAGTGCCATGGGGAATTTGTTTCTCTATGTGCTCAGGCATATCTTACAGGTATTTTTAGATAGTTAATGTAGATTCATTTTTGGAAAAATATTAAATAAATATACACATAACAAATAATTAAAATATGAGTAAGATCAAAAAGCAATAAAGAATTTAATATTCTTTTTTGGCATATAGCATTTCATAATTTTTCCATCATGTAGAATCACTTAAAAATAGTAGCATTTTCCCATTTTGAAGATCTGTCAAAATCTAGTCTCTTATATTGCAATTCCAGCCTGTTATTTTAACATTTAGGTTATTTGCAGTATTCACTATTAAAATCAACATTTAAGAAAAACTATAGGACAACTTCTGTGGACATTATTAAATACTAAGATCAATTTACCAGGATAGAAATACTTTGCATATTGTAACTTCCTTCCTAAAAGTTTGTACCAATTTACCTTCCCAACAAAGATGTCTGCTTCTGCGTTCCCTTGCCAATTCTTATTAATAGTATTAAAAGTCAAACAAACAATTCATTATCGTAAGACATGTTCTTCACGCACAAGAAAATTATATTGGACATTTTAGGTTAGTCTGGTTCTGGCTAAATAAGAAACTTTTAGAAGCTGACAGTCTCATAAGCTGAGAGAATCAAGAACATGGAGACTTGGATAGGGAAAAAGCAAGGTCTCTGTTGAAACGGAAAGACTATCCAGAGTCAATCTGAGGATTTCAGACATCAGAGCAGCATTGAAAAAAAACTGCTCTTTTTAACACTCCTGCTAATAAGAATGGAAAAAACAAGCAATCTCCCCTTGAATAGCAAATAAAGACAATGATAGCCAAATGAGAAGTGGTGGCAGAGTTGTTAGACAAATTTATAAGCCAAATGTCTTCCTCCTGTGTATCCCCTCAAGTTAGGGGAAGCAATCTTTCCTCTACTCTCCAAACAACAAAGTTTGCATTCCTGTTCCATGTACTATTAAAATATCCCAAGGCTAGACCACTTTCTCTAAAAATTCTTAGGGGATTCTAGCCCTCCCCACCATCTACATTTTTACTGATTGGGGCCCCTTCCTCCATGTCTGCTATTTCTATCATACTTCTGTGCCTTTTCACCCCATTGATCTATTCAAAGTGACACAAAAATTAGGCATAGGAAGCTTAGCATAAAGGGAGAATTAAAGTATAGTTCACTATACTTTACTGTAGGAATTCACTAAGGGAATGAGGCTAATGTATATTAATTATGACTGACCTATATATTCACCCATGAATCATTACTATATTTTTCAGACTGAACAATTATATTAAACACTATACAGAGATTGGTCTTGAGGGATAGTAAGAGTTAGCAGGTATTTCATAAAACGTCATTTTAGCAGATGTGTTTCAGAGAGGCCACAACATGATGGGATAGTAAATGATAGTACCCATGTTGGCAGTGGTATAAGCAAGCCTAGAAAATTTTCCAGGAAAGCACATAAAGAACTATGTTCCATGTCTCGTATTCCAAGTGTAACCTAAAGATGATATGGATTAATTGGGAGGTTTCTGGCATGGTATAACATGGTGAATTGTTGTATTAAAAATGTATTATCCAGGTAGCAGAGAAGACGCTGCCACTACCCAGAAATAAGCATAAGGAAACTATTGCCATAGCCTGAGCAAAAAACAATATGACCCTAAACTAGAACTGTAACAAAGGGATTCAAAGAACATCTTGGAGAGATACTTGAGGATGATTTGATGGACTCTGATTCTGTCAAAAGGAAATATGAAGCAGTATAAAAAATCATGGCTTAAGATTTAGATTCAGTGTCCTCAGGACTACCTAGCAATTTGCAAGTTCCTTGTGTAAGACAGATTTCTTTTGCATTTAAAAGCATTTATTTAGAATAATGATCAAGAGAGTAGACTCATCTTCCTTAGATGTCTGTTGATATATATGATGAAATTTGAAAAACCCAAAATAATTCTTTCTGCCTTTTTTTTTTTTTTTAGTTTGTGCCGTGTAAACTGAATCCAGATCTATCTAACAATTTCAGGCTATTATATAAGAAGGAAAGCATAAAAGTATTTTGCCAAAGCCACCCAAACTATACATCTTTGGGGAGATCTACCACTAACCCATCAAGAGAGAGAAAAATTGAAGAGCAATGCTTTTAAGAAGATGAGAGACAAGAAGCAGATCAAACACTTGGGGTTGAGGTTAGTGCTGTCAGCTCCTTCAAATACTCGACTTGCATTAGAAAGATCTGTAGTACAGACTGGAAGGCGGAACCAGGTTCTAAATTTGGAACCCTAGCAGGAAATTATTACAGTTCTGTGATTAATTTATGCAAAAGTAGAATCATACCAACTCAGAGCATGGGCTGGAAAATGTGTCCCACTATAAGCCCTGGAGTTCCTAATTCAACCTGCAAATTATCAGACTTCCCTCCCCTGGCGGCTGAGTTTGTGACTGAAGTCAGGTACCACCTTTTATAGACCTTGCTCAGAAACTAGTCCTTTTCTTTAGCTAGTGTGTGGTTTCCTGCCCTTTATTTTATGTTTCCAAGGTGCAGTTTCCAAATGGATGAGATACAATTTCCTGAGCCTGAATATGAATAAAATTGAAGCTGTATTAACTAGTCCTGGAGACTTTAAACTCTCTCCATCTTGGTTTTTGATGTGTTATGTTTGCACCTGTGATTAGCAGCCAGAGAACACTGTTCCACTCTGGCTGTACTTTGAATCCCAGTGTAGATCTATCATTAGAACTCATAGATTTCAGGCTTTTAAAGTAGAGATGAGAACACACAAAGGCTTCTAACAACTACCGGAAAAGTGAAGGAGGGCCTCATTGTCATGGTTCTTTACATTTCTGAAATGGTAGTGTGTTCCACATCTATCTTCCATTTCGTGTTTTGAAGGGCACATGCAGACGTCCAAAAAGAACATCTTGCTACTGAACTCTTAGCTATTAGACATCTGTATTGTATCCACGTAGTCTGAAGACAATCTTCTACATAAGCAGAGCATTCAGTATCTTAAGGGAATCTTCAGACATTTTTCTGTTGCAGATCTTTTACATTGTGTTCACTTTCTGTGTTTTTCCATTTCCCATCATGTGAATTGTCTTGCAACCAAGCCAGGTCAGGCAGGTTCATGTCAATTTGGGCAAAAAGAAGAAAATTCTTGGAACATTTATTTTATATCAAAAATGCCTTTATTCTGAGTTGGAGACACCATACCCAGAGACAGGTAGGCAGAGACTAACTCCAATAGAGGCTGAACAACTACTGCTCTTCTCCTAGCCCCCTGTAAGTGCCCTAACCACACAAGGATATACTGTTGCAAATACAAGGCCCATGGCCAGTTTGCTAAAAATTTAAGGATATGGGCTCCTTTGTGTGAAAGGTGAAAACAAGCCTGGTTTTAACCCATTTTCCTTACAAGGGTGTTCTTTGAATTGTTGGAAGTATTTTAGTATCTGAGCTCTAGAAAAAAAAAAAAAACAGGCTAGTAAGGTTTTAGTGAAAAGGAAATGTTATATTACCATACAAATCTAATTAGCTAAAGCTTTCAAAGTTCTTTTGAAACAAGACAGTATCTGTATCATAATAGTATTTTAATGAATAGCTAAATAAAGGTAAAGGAGCGACATTACTGCATGTACCATACATCATTTGCTTACCCAGACAGTCTGGAAATCAGTGATTTGTTCTAATGCCTAAGACATTTGGAAAATCTAGAATTGTAGTGGCAGCAACTATGTTCAAATCCCCTTCCTTCCTCTCTCTTTCATTCCCTATCACACTCTCCCTTCCCTTCCCCTACCATATTCCTGAATACTCCACTCTAGCTGGGAAGTTGGATAGTGAGGACACTAATAAATGTACTTACACAATCGCTGGTATTGTCTCTCACTATTTAGATGGCTTTCTGAGATACCTTAGTATCATTTTACAGTTGCCAAACACAAGAGCTGAATAGTTGCTGAGTTTGTACCTGTCGAAGAATCACCAATTCCTTACAGCTCTGAAGTTCAGTTTCCAAACAATTCAATTAAATAGCAGAACTAATAAATATTGTGAGTCAGAACCTGTGTGCAGTAGGTTCTGAAAAGATATGATGAACAAGATAGAACTCCTCATCTCTCCTCAGTAAACACACACTGTATATCTATATATATATACTCTCCATGCATGATGTTCTCTGGTATTTGTGGGATGAAAGCACAAAAGGGACAAAGAACCCACAGCTTTGAGTCCCTGCTGTGACTTCTAAAGAAGAAACTACACTGTTTGTTCATTAGAATAAAGGGTAGAAAAAGAAGTGAAGAAGCCAGGATGGCCTGAAATATCTGCATGAGAAGAAGTAAAGAGTATTTTAAAGAGAAACCAGAGAAACAGAGACAGAGAAAGACAGAGACAGAGACACAGAGAGACACAAGAACACAGAGAGAGAATTAATAAAAGCAGTCAAATTTGGGGGAAGAAAGTGTTTTGGAAAACTTTGGGACAGAATGTGTGGCAACCCAAGGGAGAATTATGAATAAAAAGGATTTTTAAGATCTGTTGCTGTGTATCATACAGTATAATCCTCCATCTGGCAAGCTTAAAGATTTAAATTGTCTGCAATAGTAGGATTTTATTTCCTCAATGCAATGTTATGCTGAGCATTGCATGTGGGATGGCAAAATTTTATGGGTTTTTTCTTAGCTTCTACATTGTCTGAACTATTCGGTAATTATTTGAAGTGAAAATCTTACAAATAAGCTTCAAGTCACTCCTGTTACATTTCTTTTCTAACTTCTTACACAGTACCAGGTACCCTTTAGTTACCCACAGTATCCTTCCTACCACTCCTTCCCCATTTTTTTTTTTTTTTGGTAGTTCTATCTCACTTTTCCTTTGAGAACGACATTTGTCCAACTCTGGTGTTAGTGAGAATATCAATCCATTTCTTCTACGATTACAAGCATAGCAAACTTCTGACCTATATTATAGACCAAGATGACCTCAACATTTCCCTTTCCTTAGGCATTTTCCTTATAAATGCTGTAATTATAAATTCTGTCACCTATATTTTTAAGATGTAAATTTTTTTAAGACTTTGGGCAGTTTGACAAGTCAGGGTCACTTTTTTTCAAGGACTTGGGGGCCATCCCTTTGAAATGTAATCATCAAAGAAGATAGCAGCCCCCAATTCATAGCAGTGATATGAAAAGTAACTAACTTCAGTGGGAGTCTTGCTCCAAGCTGAAAAATTAACTTTTTCATGAAAAGATGAGAAAGTTTATTTATATTGGATAAATCTAGTATTTATTTTGGAAAAGCTAGTTAATTAGTTAACACTGATGGCCTACTATCTACTCCTTTTAAACCTTACCTCTCTTTATACAGCAGAGTTGATTTCAAACTGAGTTCTGGTCTCCTCTCTCTCTCTCTCCCTCTCTTGCTGCAATGTTTTATGTATTACCGTTCAGTTTTCTCCAATGTAATTTTTACAGTAATGCCAAGCTCATCAGACATGTTGTCTCCTTGGGAACTGAGGTCCTAAACAGAGTATGAAAGTGAGACAGGAAGGGTTCTGGAACTAGGACAGAAGACTCAAGGATAGAACTTTGCTGTTCCCATTTTTTTTAAATCAGGCTGATAAAAAATGTTTAAAAAAAAAAACAAAAAAACAAACCTGATGATTCTAGGACTAGACACCTACTGCCTTTCATTTCCTTAGTCCATTGTTTTAATTACTTATTTTTATTACTTACCCTTCTGGGTCTCCACCTCTCTCTGCTATGATTTCCTGAGCTATCTCTTTACAGTTTATCAAATTGGCTATAGAAGAAAGGAGTTACAGACCCTGACACCATACCAGTTCAAACTGGATCTGAAGCCTCCATGAGATGTTCAACTTGGACAAGTGACAGCTGACTGGTGTTCATAGTTTGCAACAATAAATGGACTACACTTGGACAAACCAAAAGACTTCAACCAAGTCCATTTTGCTTGCCTTTGCCTCTGGAGTCTCTGCCCAGGAAGTCTCTCATAATGTTTTCTCCTTGCTCTTTCACCAGTCAAAAAACATTGACTTTTTGCCTGGCTTCACCACCGATTGTGGAGGATTTTTTTTTTAACAATTTTCAAGAGCCCTTTTCTGGCATTGGAAATAGGATCCCTCAGTCCATCCCTCTTAATCCTATTAGGTAGAGTTTATCTGCTTATGTAGTTGGAGGGTGGGATCTGACTGAACACCCCAGGACCATTCCCTTGAACAGCAACAAAAATACACAAATCATGTAGAAATGAGATATCTCAATGGAAACAATTGAAGACACAGAGTTTTGTTTCTTTCTGTCTAGATCTCTGAACTTGCTCTCTTTCATTGTGCTTTTAACCATGAGAAACATCCGATCACTTTCGTATGAGTTCATTCTTGCTGTCCAGAAATTGGTGAAAGTGGGATATCTGTATTAATCTTCACAATAGGCTTCATTAGAGAATTATTATTTTTATAAGCTCATGAGTTAGTAATAGCCAAATTCTAAAAACACATACTATTTCCAGAAATTACCACTGAATTAAAACTCATATAGTTTTAATTAAGATAACAAATAAGATATATAATTAAAATTCATACCTATAAGTCACATCAGATTACAAAGAGCAAATTCATTTCAAGTGAAGAGTTTTGCTTTGTTTTATTTAATTAATGTCTTTCCTCTGCACATTCCCTCAAAATGACTTTTATAAAAGGTTAATATCTCTCAGGATACCTCTTAGTCTGTCAATGGCTCACATTTTCTTCCCCTAAGCATTCTAAAATAAGAAGAAATGCTTGAATGAAGAATGCAAGAGGGAAGGAGGGAAGAGGGGAAGCTGGTAATTCATACATTGGTCAATATCAATTTTGGGGAAGAAAGGGGATTATAAGTGAACTCCAGACTTGTTCCCGGTTTCATCTCATTCTAAAGTCATCATCATCACCTTGTAGTCAAAAATCTTCAGTGTCTTCCTTTTCCTTCTAAACATTTTTGTCTTACATTCAAGTTCCTTTATGACAGAGTTCCATATTCCATGCTACACTATGCTTTCTAAGACTTAAACAGATATGACCTCTCTTCTGTTTAATAGTTCTCTTCCTTTCCCCCACTTACCTTCTTCCACATAACATATTCAGCTTTTCATCCATTATCTTTCATTTTTCATAATTCTGTTCCTTTATGTGAAAGTCTATTTCAATATTCTCTGTGCTGCTTTAAGATGCCTATCAATTAGGCAATTATAGTTCTCTTTCTTGAACACTCGTTGTATTCTTAGTTAGCACAATTTATCCAACAGATAGTACAGAACATTCCCTTTGAAAGAAGGAGAATATACATTCCTTTCAAGTGCACATAGAACATTCTCTAAGAATAGACCACATTTTAAGGGGCAAAAAATTTTTCAATAAATTTAAGAAGAGTGACACCAAAGAATGACACCATATCAAGCATAATTTATGACAATAATGGAAGGAAATCTGAATAAAAATGGCATACACAATGCTAACACAAGTTGTTATACCCAATACTAACACAATGCTAACACAGTTGTTAAACAGTGATGGAAATATGTATGTGACCTTGATCTTAAAAGATTCTGACAGGCATAGTTTAACCAAAAGAGGTCACTTTCAGGATGTATTTTATCGCTCTTGGAAAGAAATTCATCTTACACTACTTTACTTCTTTAAGAAAATTGCATCATGGTGAAATACCATCTCATGACAATAAGAGCATTTGAAATATCTATCACAGGCTCATATAAATTAACTAAATATAGTAGTCCATACTAGTCTGAAATAGGATTATAGTCAGTACAATACGCACTATCTTCTATAAAGTTTCTATTTATTGCTCATATAAGAGGGAAATATATGTATATTATATACACATACAAATATATATACACACATGATATGAACAAGTTCTAGGTAATACAGTAACTACAAAGACCAGGTTATAGTCATATTCAAGAAACACTATACAATAAATACCTGAAGACCTCCAGCAATACGCCCCAAGTTATAATAGTTATACACTGTCACTAAATAATTACACTAAGTCGATATATATTCATTGAACACTCTCTATATGTCAGGTACTATTCTAGTTACCTATGCTATCTCGGAGAATCACTGTATTTCCTAGAAAGTTTGCTTTCCATAAGAATTTAAAAACTGACCTTGTTTAAACCTCTAGCTCATATAATATTGTATGCACCACAATGCTGACACTTCTAAATTCTAATCTATTTGTTGGGCATATCAATTAAGAAAATGGGTTGTATTCTTATACACTGTTGGTAGGAATGTAAACTAATACAGTCAGTATGGAGGTTTGTCAAAAAATTAAAAATAGAACTATCATATGACCTAGTCATAACACTTCATGGTATTTATTGAAGAATAACAAAACACTAATTTGAAAAGATACATGTACTATAAGTTCATTGCAATACTATTCACAATAGCCAAGGTATGGAAACTAAGATGTGGTTTATATCTACATAGAGGATTATAATATTCAGTCATAAAAAAATAAAATCTTTATATTTATACACATGGGTGGACTTTCAGGGGATTATGCTGACGTAAGTCAGAAAGAGAAAGACAAATACCAGATGATATCATTCATATTTGAAATATATAGAAAAATATATGAAGTAAAAAGTAAACAAACTGCAAAGTCTGACAATAGAATAATGGTTATTGGAGGAGACAGGGCATGGGAAGGTAATCGGTTGTTGGTTGGTGAAGATTAGATTTTTAGTCATAGGTATGTCATGATATATACTTGCTGAGCTGACAAACTATACATCTGAAATCTACTGTAAACTAATGTTACCTCAATAACAAGAAATATAGGTTCTAGATTCGACTAATTTGGGTTCTAAAAAATACCAACATGTCACTGTAATACTGGGCAAGGTACTAAAAATAAGTTTCATTTTTCTTCTCTATAAAATGGGAACAACTATCTTTAGCCCACAGAGTTAACTGCCATTGTATTACTGTTAATATATTGTGTATATAGCATCCTAACACTGTACTTAGCCTATATCAACTACTCACTTCTGATCATTACTGTCATTATACTTCTTGTTGTTACTTGTCAACTAAAATAGACCCTAGAAATTAATATATCCTGACTGAAAAAGACTTGATTCTACTGTGATACTTGTGAATGTGTAGTTTAATTGTGAATGTGTAGTTTAATTATAGCCACTATTAAAACATTGCAACTGATTCTGAATGAGCCTTATTAGCTTGTTTCTTCTTCCCCTTACTCTAAAGAGCCTGGTCATCTCAGTCACGATATAGCATCACAAGAGTCACTTGTACCAGAAAGCAAGGCAGTGTGTGGTGAGGATCTCTCACTAGAGATATCCAGCAAGAGAGCTCTTTCTACCCATTGCAAACCGAAATTTATCACAGCAACACCTAACCCTGTCTTAAATAAAGACCAGGTGTTCACAAATCCAGAAAGAGATCATCAAATAGGTGGCAAAGTCAGTAATACAGGATACACTTTAGGCAGCCAGGTTGTTTAAGGAGAAAGAAAAAAGCTGCAGCTATTTTAGGAAGAATGTTCTGGAATCATCTTTCCAAGAACTAGAAAGAGAAAATTTCAGTGCTTGACACTTAAATGTCATCAATTAATGAATGTAATTAATACAATTAGAAATAATAAATGACTATGTATCTGACATCTAGATCAACACTTCTATCCATCTATCTTCCCTCCACCCATCCATCTCGCCCCAATGATTTCCAAAGATCATTTTTTGCAATTTTGAAATAAGGCAACTTTGTGTCTCTGTACATATTTTATTGAGCAAATAATTAAAAGAAATGTTTCATTTTCTTTGGCAGTAGACTTCTTTTTTAATATTTAAAAAAATTAACCACAGTAATACAAACATATTTATCATTTTTGACCCATGATAAAAGGTTCCCATTGGGATCCAATAAATAGCCTCTAATGTTTACTTCATCAATAAGCAATTAAATTGGAATGTGAAGGTCAACAAATGAACAACCAGAATCCATGAGAGGCTCGTTCTGCCTTGGAATCAGTCCGTTAGCCTTGATGCACATACTTCTCAGCTAAAAGCAGGCACTTTGCACATAAGCCACGCACGGTTGAGCAGAGAAACACTGAGCCCGAGTCCCACTTGACAAGCACACCTGCAGTGGCTCAGCCCTTCAACACATGTCCTTCTGACACTAACCAGGTAAGGAAATGGGTGGGCTGAGCTGGAGTGTGAGGTGAGCCTCCAGTCCCCTGGGTATAACATCAACTTAACATTTCCAGGCGTGAATGATTTAACACAAATCCACCCAACATTTTGGAGTAAATAATTTCCTTCTCTCACAGTACTACTAAAAAAAGGTTTTTGACAGTTTGGGATATATATTGGGAGATATATATATCTATATATATATATATCTATATATATATATATATATATGACACTGATATTTTCAAATAAGACTTCCTGAGTGAGAAGTGTACAACTGACAACTGAGTGTTTTCATTTAAAGTCAGAAACACTCCTTTTTTTCTTCTGTAAAAAAAGGATATTGTTTACTGTAACAGAATTTTCTGCAATGGGAATGTTCCATATCTGAATTGCCTTAGAAGGATCCAGTAGCTATGTATGATTAATAAAAGTAAAACTAACGTAACAAAAGTATCACATTTTAATTAATCAAAATATTCACAAATTGTTAGTGACAATCACATCAGGTAATATGGCTCCATATATATGAGAGCATTTCGCATTTTGAAATGTTGGATTAATAAAAATTCATCAAATAAACATATTGTCAAAGTAAGACAAAAGTGACATAAATAATTATGTTTGCTATAATTTTCAGCATAAAGTTTAGGTATGCTAGGAATACTTTAATACAGAGTATTCCTTGAACAACTCCTGTATCAGCTATTTTAGTAGACTGAAAGTTAATATATACTATGTATTTCCAGGTTTAAGATGATGTGACCCCCAATGAAACACAATTCTCACAAATACCCTTCAAAAGTAAAGCTAGCAAGAATCAAAATATCATGGGTTTGCTCATCTGTTTAAAAGTGATGGGAACAAGAATACTTCTTGCTATACTACTCAAAATAACACTCCATCAAACTGACATGACTAAGAAGTTTCTTCTGCTTATTTCCTTCAAAATAACACCCCAAAATAACAAGAAAAAAGACACTCAGAATCCACATCAATGAAAATGAGGCCATTAGTAATCCTTCTCAGAATATAAAGATGGAAAGCACGGGTGGGAGGAAAGGGAAAAACAGCAAATGAACTAACAGGGAGTATATAAGTTAATCTGATATTCCTGTGGGAAGACTGATGGGAGGAAGGAGAAAGAGCTAGGCCATCATGGAGTGTTGCTTATTAGGCCAAAATTCCAGAAAGTCTCAGAAATCAGAGGCCAGAGTTATTGCTGAAATAAGGAGCAAAGTTTGAGGTGGTGAAACCGAGGGATTCTCTAAAATATTATGTTAGACCAGTATATCCCACACAGAGATTTCCCACTGAAGTTCATGAATAACCATAGGATTATACACTAGAGGAGTATTTCTCAAGCTATGGTTCCCAGGACACAGATCTCCAAATCCATTAAGAATATATTCTCTGATTTACAAAGATTCTACTACATGAGATGCCCTGGATGTGAGTCCCAATTATCTGTGGTTCAGCAAGACTTCAGTAAGTCTTACTGTGTGCTAATGTTTGAAAACCACTCTTCAATGGTAAAGCTCCAAGAACCGTTCTGGCCTCTTTGGGGCAGGCACAGGGTTGTTACTTAAATTCAATACAGAAAACAGAGGCCTAACAGGAAAGCACTATGGAAAGATTCAAGTTTCCAAGAAAGTGTAGCCATAATTGCCCTTTGGACAGAAGAATATAGGTGCCCCTTCTGATTAAACCAACTGCTCCAGAGAAAAATCACCTATAGAAAAATTGCAGACAACCTTATTTTGGGGGGAGGAGGGGGCAAATGGTCTGTATTGTGATAGATAGATAATAGATAATAGATGTAACAGATAATAGTCACTGTATTGTAATAGATGAACTGAGCTGCACTAAGTGTCCAGGATTAGAGAAAATGGTGATTATCTTTCCAAAGGGTGAGAGATGAGTGATTTACAACAGCACTAAATGAGGCACAGCATCCAACTGGGCAGAGACATCATCCTGAGAGAACACAATTAAGCAATCGTGGAAGAGGATGATAAAATAAAGTGCAGTTGCCTGCTCTCTGCTATAGTTTGAGGGGGAGAGGGTATGGGATGAATAGGAAATTATATTCCTCATTATTCTTATATTCCTCATTCTACAGCTAATCCTTAGGATGGGGTTGATGGTTCTGTCATACAGGAGGGTAGGGTGAAAACCTAGGCCAGACCTTCATGCCTGATATTTTCAGGCAAAGAGCAGCAATGATAAGGAAGCAGAGAGGAAACTGACAATACCTGTGAACAGTAAAGAGAAGAACTTTTCTTTTTCCTTTTTCTTAAATAAGATTGGAAATACCATCTTTTATTTCCCTTGTTGCTGTGGCAGCAGATTTGCTAGTTGTCATAAAACACCATTTTTGTAATAGGGTCACTTGATCAGGTTGTTCAGTCCTAGGAGGACAAACAAAAGGGCTATCTACTGTTAGAAGGAGGTCGAGCTATTTCTCATGATCCACACAGGAACGTCCAATACCATAAGGTGCTGGTACCAGAAGTTAAAGCTTCTGGAATATTGTAGTAATTGCTGTTTTGTTTTGGTTTGCTTTGTTTTTTGTTGTTGTTGTTGTTGTTGCTGTTGTTCTGTTTTGCTTTTTGTTTTTGGCTATGGATTTCTTGTTGGGAAAAGCTAGAGATAAAAGAATAATGGGGAGTTTGGTTTAGAGTCACAAAGCCTCAGACACAGTCAGAGATAACTCTGCTCTATTCACTGAATGTTTTCTGAGAAACACATGCAATTGCTGAGTGTTAAGCACTGTACTTGAAAGAATGTGTCCCTCATCACCACCTACTCTTCTTTCTCTGTAAGATCTCACAACTGCAGAGGCTGAAGACAGGAAGGTTATCTCAATTCCCTCTCTCCAGGGCAATCACTTGGTGAAAGGCATGGGCAAGGCAGTGCACATTGCTGGAGGTGACCCCTGTCACAGGGCTACAGCCATCTTTTGTCATGTCTGCATGATGACATACTGGACAGTTTCAACACTTTGACGTTCTCACCCAGGGCTAATTCTCCATACAGAACTCCATACAAAACCTTACAAAGCTCAGCCAGTCTCACAATGGCAGGTATTTTTTGTTCACATTTTTGACAGTAATGTGAGCCTTTGCTTTCCAGACAATAGGAAAGACATAAGTTTTTCCATGATCTTCCCAGTGGTACCAACTCCCAGAGCCATCTTTTTTGCTTGCCATCTTTCTTAAAGGCTTCTGGGACACCCAGATTTTGATCAGGGATCCACCAAGCAAAAGCCTCAACCCGAGCACTCCTCAGAAAGCCTTAGGGTCCCCAGACAGATGCCCCCAGTGAGCAGCAGACCTGCTGGGTAGCAAGAGAGCAGTTGGAACCTACATGAGGTAGCAGAGAGCCAGCAGGTGAATATTTGCTTCGTGCCCTTTCAGCCCACATTGCTACCAAGGAGTTTTTAAGTGCTCGATATTGATATAATTTGGATAATAAAAGATGGACCAGATATTTGAGAAAGTTTGTCACAAATACCAAAGCAGTAAAACCAAGTAGTTAAGGGGAACATGATGTAGGAACACAAAGAAAAACTCAGTGAACACAGGATTGATGATCTTTAAGAGGGAAAAAGAAAACACTGCAGGAAGGAAGTAAAAATTTCAGGGGACAAAAAATGGACAACTAAAGAAAAATAGGCTTGAAAATTTAAAATGTGGTAGCTGTCTAGTCTACAGAAATGATTGAACATTAAGTCAGGAAATCTCTGGATGGACACTTAGCCTGAGTCTATATTTTGGCTATTGTAAATGATGCTGCAAAGAACATGGGTGTACATATATCTTTTTAAAATAGTATGTTTGTATTAGCTGGGAGGATATTCTGATATGGAATATCTGGATCATATGGCATTTCTAGTCTTAATTTCTGAGAAGTCTCTATACTATTACCCATACCATGAATTTACATTACTGTTAACAAGGTACTAGATTTCTCTTTATTCTCCCCAACACTTGTTACTTTTGTGTCCATTGACTAATGAGTGGATAAACAATGTGGTATATAGACATTAGAATAATGCTCCGCCATAGAAAAAAGTGGAAGCGAGGCATTGGTGACAAATGAATGGAACTTAAGGATAATGCTAAGTGAAAGAAATCAGTCAGAGAAAAACAAACACAGCATTTTTCTCAGTGATATGTGAAAAATAAAGAAATAAAAGAAACAGAATAAACCAAGATATAAACCCTTAAAATCTTGACAATAGGGGGCCGGGCATGGTGGTGTCTGCCTGAAAGCAGCAGCCTAGGAAGCTGTGGCTGGAGCCAGGGATCGTGGTTCGAGTACCAGGGGCACATAGTGAGACCTAGTTCCAAAAAATAGATAGCTGGGTGTGGTGGTGTGCACCTGTAATCCCAGCTACCTGGGAAGCTGTAGCTGGGGATTGCTTGAGCCTGTGGTACTCTGCCCGAGCAACATGAGCCTGTGGTCTCACAGGCAAAAATAGAGAGACCTAGTCTCAAAAAAAAAAAAAAGAAAAGAAAAGAAAAGAAAAAGAAAAAATCTTGACAACAGAATGTGGATGAGGATGAGGGGGATGCACTGAGATAAAGGAGGTTAATTGCTTGCAACAGATGGAAACTAGACTTTCAATGGTAGTCATTGCAAAGATATATGAGGGATGATATTTGGGTAATGAAGTCAATGTAAGATGGTAGATAGAAATGAGACTTTTGGTGGAGACCAAAACATAGCATATAAAGACAATATTGCATACCTGAAACATTGACATACATATGTATACACACATATAATTGTAAGCTTATACTACTTCAATCCAAGAAACATTTAAAGTTTCTTTTCCAAAGGAATCACTATGCTGAAAGCACAAAACAATTTTTGTCATTTGCAGTAGAAGAGAAAAACAAAAGCAAAATGTAAATAATTACAATGTGATTCAAACACTTTAATTATAATTTATTAATAATAATGTAATTGTGGTTAATTTCAATTTATTAATATTAGTCACATGGTTTATTAATAAAATCATGTGAATTCTGAAATAGAACAATGAAAGTTGAAAGTGAATAATTAAAAAAAAGGTGAATAAATTGAAATATTTATCTATGAGATCCAATATCCATCAACAGGAATGTGAGTAAAAGTAGAAAATGGTGGTTATGGGAGAAAGGAAAATTACAAAATAATAATAAAAGAAAATTTCTTGAAAGTAAAGACTTCAATCTTCCGTAAATAGCTAACTTAATCAATGAGAGAAAGAGACATATTAGCATAAAGTCTTAAAGTATTAGAATATGTTTTTAAATTCTAAATTTTTTACAAGAAGGGAAAACGTGGTGACTGACATCAACTAGGAAGTCAGATCCACATCTGACTTCTCAAATGCAATATCAGAAAACAAAATATAATGGAGAAATGTATTAAGAGCTCTCATGAAATAAAGTTCAATCTAAAATGCTCCAGCTAGTCAATCAAGTAAGAGTACAAATATGACAATTTCAAGTATATAAAAAGTTAAGAAAAAGTTCCTCCCCTATAAATTTCCTTAGGACACTGGTTCTTTAGAAAATAGTGGTCCAAACTTAGCAGAGTGGATTCTCAAGGCAACATCAGGGATAATCCCTGGAAGTGAGCAGAATACAAGTTCTAGAATTTCTTACCAGGAAGGAAGTTTCAGAGCCAGAAATAAAGATTAACTGTCCAAAACATATTTGCAGCCTGGTGTTCCGAAGAGAAAGTTAGCATCCTGCATAGGAATCACTGGGTACTTAAACTTGATGCATGAAAAAAAAATTATGGTCAAAACAGCCCTAATAAATTACAGGGATGTAGATGATAGCTTAAAACAACTGGTCACCATGCCACATAGTTGCAACCTCAAGACTAGGATTAGCACACCTCACATGCAAGGAGTCTTCTCCCAAGTATGCTGCTTTTAAACATTATATCTCAAAGGCCAGATTTCTTCTCCAGGTTCAATATCTGACCTGTATAGCTTCCCACACAATGTTTCAGAAGGCCACGGAAGAACAGGGGAGCCATAAACTACTTCTACTCCTCTCTACATAGTTTCTCCTAGTAAACACTGGAGTGTATTCTTTCTGGTCACTCTCCATTACTTATTCGAAATGACAACTACAAAAGTCATATTTCTAAGAAAAACATAAAGAGAACATTTCAAATTTTGAAAATTTTTACTAGGAGGCATTTAAGAAATCTATTGGAGTATGTAGAAAAAAACTCTGCTATTGAGAGTTAATCAAATGAAAGAGAAGCAGTTATTAGTTCCATTCCAAAAAAAATGTTTAATCATAATATTCCAAACTTAACATTAAATACTATTTACCATGTATAAGTTGAAAACGTATTAAAGCAAATTGTGGGAGGAAGGGATGGATATGGGAAGAGGTAAATGATGATAAACAAGGAAGGCAAAATCCTCACTGACAATAGAAATAAATTATTAATGACTACAATTAAGAAATGGTAGTCTATGATATTTAGAAATAACAGAATACAAGAAGGAAAATTTGAAGTGTTTAAAGGTAATGAATTGAAATGGGAGAAAAGGAGACAGATACTTGACAAAAGTTCAAATAGTTTAAAAATGAATACAAACACATATATAATATCTTCTGAATGTAAACAGGCATTTTTCTAATACTGGATGGTAAATGTGTTGTTCAAGAGTCCTTGAAGTACTTCAATTTTATCAAAATTGTAATCTGGTGTATGAGTTTTCTATTGCTATACAACAAACCAACCCTTAAAACAAACCAAAATCGACATTGATTTTGTCCATAAATATGCAGTCAAGGCCTATATAGGTCCAAAGAGAAGGGAAAAAATTCTACTCAATGATGGAATGAAAAGATTGTAAATGGATATATATTGCTTTGTGGACATATGATTCTAAATGGGCAGAAGTCATTGTTGCAGCTGTTTTAAGCTAACTAATATAAACTGACTTTCAAAAATAAGTATTTAGGAACAGAATATGAGGAAACCAATGGCAGCAATATAATTTTTACTAACTTATCCTCTTTGTTGAAATTCTCTAATGGGATACAGTATCTATGCACATATATTGAATGCAGTACTCCTAGATAAAACCTTTGATTGGATTTCAACACCCATTAGTGAAAGGCATCCCTATAAAAAGGAGATGAGAACAAACTGTTGGCACTCTGCTCTTATTGGATGCTGGCACAAATCTAGTATATGCGAAACACTCTGAATCACACACAAACGCATTTGCTACTATTTGAACCTACCATTTAGTTACTATACAGTCTATTGGGAAAATACTTATTAAGCTTCTGTTATATATCAACATTATGCAATACACATGTGAAGTCACAGAGTAAAAGATAACACAGACAGGTAAACAGATAAAGGTAATGTGTGTTTTTTCTTTCTTTTGAGATTTAAAGGAGATTTTTAAATTTTTAATGAACATAAATGTTAATTCAGTAATCAACAGTTTTTTCTTACTTTAAATATTTATTATATATTTTATTATCTATTATATTTTTATTTTATATCTTATTTTATTTTATATTGTTATCTACCCTGAGGGTTTTCCCACCATCTTATCATCCATGAACCATTGTTTTAGTCTTTCCCCCTCCCCTTCCTATGCTCTATGCTTCAATTATGCTAGTTAGTTTAAAATTTTTCTTGTCTGCCTGATTGTTTTCTCTTTGTCCACCCCCCCTCCTCAAAAAAAGGGCAATGTTTTTTAAAAGACATTTAATTATAGGGGTCATAATATCAGAATCACAAATTGGAATATGTATAGTATAAAGTAAGATTTTTCCTTAGTTTGTCAATGTACTTGTTATAGCTAAAGATGTATTGTACAAAATCACTGAAAACAACACAATTGCATGAAATCATAACATGATTTTATATTTAAGAAAAAAATACAGTTGAGTTTGAATTTTAAATAAAACATGATGAATAATATAGTACATCTCCTGTGCAATTTCTAGGACAGACTTATATTAAAATTTATTCATGGTTGCTCTAAAATTTAAATTCAACTTGGTGTCTTGAATTTTACTTAGCAACCCTACTCATAAACCAGGTCATGTGGTTCACAACAAACTGAAAATATTATCAATTACTGTAGAAATTACCAAGAAAAAGATACTGGAAATAAAGAGCTTTGTTCATTCTAGTCACCTAAAAACTTTCTGCGTTTAGATCAGCATCAGGTTAACAGCCTGAATCTGAACCTGAATATGCAAAATTGTTTTTAAGGCTGATTTAGCTATAAAGCAAAGTATAAAGAAAACCAGTCTGTAGAACTTTTTCTAATCCATGAGGCAAATTAATAGCAAAATCTAGGCCCACGAGGCAACAACTAACAGCATATGCAATTTCAGGCATGATTATCTGCATTAACTTCTGGATGTATCCTGCTTCCTTCTGAGCTTCAAAGGAGATCAGAAGATCACTATGGGAGAAATTAATGATTATTTTTGTCATTTTTATTTTAGTGACTTATCAAGTTGAATCAAGATTATTAAGTGACAATAGTGGGGGGGGATGGCAGGTTAGAAATGTGACCCAATATACTTGAAATAAACATAGCCAGATTCTCTCTCTTGTAATCAGAAATACTCCAGACTCAGGAAGCTGTTTTATGCCACTGTATAAACTAAAACAGTTAAACATTTCAGTAGGTAGTAATTGTTAGTAATTTTCTGTATTTACTGCATGACAGGAAAATCATGTAGCTGGTTAAATAATGGATGGCACATAAAATAAGTAAATATTTTCCTGTAGATCTGCTCATCACAGAAATATGAGGGGTTGCTATCCCATCACAATTTCTTTAAGTCTTCTGAGCTGGGAAAACAGAAAGTCCTCACAAGGTCAATGAAAATCTGACATCCACCAGAGATTCTGAATGAGTCATCCCCATAAACCAAAGAGGAAGTACATACTTTCTTTCAAGGGTCCGATGGCAGGAGTTAAGTATTAGAATGTTTTCAGTTCTTTTTGAATGAACAGCAACATTTAATTTCTAAACAAGCAACTGAGGAATACAAACTTATTAAGTGATCACATCTATGGTGAGGTCTCAACAATGATAACAATAATTAAAAAATAATAAAAAACTTCAATCAATCTTCTAACATTTGGTTATGTGAAAGTCATTAGCAACTGTGCTTTCTGAAAAGGCAAAGTTCTTCAATTACCAAGACCCATCCAAATGAAAGGGTTATAAATATTGTAGTACTTATTGCGAAACAATAAGAAATGATAAATGAGAATGACAATGACAAATGAGAATGAATGAGGGAGAAAGATAGAAACAGAGAAAACATATGTATATTTGAAACTTCATCACATTGCAGGGATTTTCTCCTTGCTTCTAGATGAGTAGAGAGGAAAGCAGAAAAATCAGTTCTGTCTACATTAGAGGTACTGGTTTTGCAAAAACTAGATTGAAAAGGAGAAGGCAGAAAAATACCCAATGTTACAGAAATATTTCAGAGTGTGGTAAGTGAAACAGAAATCAGGACAATCGCTGGCTTATAGAATGAGCTTTGCACAGTGATAGAAGAAAATTTGTAAGATGTTCTGCTTGGTGCCATGCAATGTATTACTCATCTGCTATTTTATACTGGATAACAAAATAAATGAACAGATGCAATAAGGATTTTAGAAGAGGGCTAGGGAAAAGTAGCAAGTATAATGAAATTAAATAAGAGCTTCATGCTATCAAATTTGTGAGAAATCAAGGCTCCTAACAAATACTTTTCTAAATGTAGTAACACTGAACCAGACCCAGTAAAATTAGGTAGAAAACAATCATGAAGGAAAATGCATACATTTAAAGTTTTGATGTATCCACATTCTTCTGAAGCTTAAGAACGTTTTCATTTTTTCTCTTTCTTCTGAGGTACTATTTTTAAAGCATTCATTTTAAGGCACATTCTCATTCACCTTCCTATTAAATTTTCCAGTGTTCAAATTCTCCTTCCAGGCCTTTTTTTTCATATTACACTATTCAAGCTCATAATGGTAAACTTTTTTATCTGTGTTTATCATATTCCCTTTTCTTCTAGGGAGGCAGGGTTTAAAGGAATGGGTTTAATCTTGGCTCCATTACCTCTTAGATGGGAGGGTTTAGAAATTATTTCATGTCTCAAAACAGAGGTAATAATAGTGACCACACTATAGATATTCTGTAAACATTCAATAAAATAATCATTGTAAAAATTTGTGTAATGTTACAGCATATAGTAACAGTAACAGTGACTATCAGCAATAAAATAATCGATCTTCTATTAAAATTGCATGCATTTTTCATTTAGCTTCACGGAAACATCCCTTTCCTTTAATTATTTTGGTCTTTGATGACCCTATAACACTTTGCATGGTCTTTTTACTGTTGTCTCTTTGCTTGTATTTTGCATTCAAACTTGAAGTATAATGACTTGGGGCATACTTGTTTCCCCCAGTAAAATTGTAAACTTAATTTCTGTTGGAGCTACATCATATTCATAACTGTACTTACATAAAGGCCATATGTTCTGTTATATATGTGAACCTTGGTATGGTCCCAGGCAACTAGAGAAAAAAAGTCACCAGACCTCATCTCTGTCCTTAAGATGCTTCTAATCACATGAAAAAAATTGCTCTTATAGGCTTCTCCACAAGAATATGGATACATCAAAAACTTAAAATTACACATTCTCTGTAAATGTTTACTGATTAAATTGAATATGCTTTTCCAGTGTTAATTCTTAAACAACTACTGTGATTCCAAAGCAGGTCCCTGCCTCAGTTTATTTTTTCAAGAAGCAGAGCCTGAAATGGAGATCATGTGCAAATGATTTAAAGTGGGAATATATGCAGAAGAAATATGCTAAGGCAGCGAGAAAATGCTGCACAGATGGAAGATGAAGTTAGGCAGAAAGACCTAAGAGAAGCCTCGCTTCAGTCTAGCCTCATCCTGACTTCATGGAGTAGAGATTGATAAAGATATTAATGCAGAGATTTTTTTTCCCATATGCAAGAGAACCTGAATACTGCGCTCCCTGTAACTCTTTCACCGATAAAATTGATTATGGAAGAGTTGGGATGAGAAGTTCTCAGGCTTTCTGACAATTCCATGCTAGATGGCCCTTATCAACTAAAAACAATCTTCCAAGAAGGGATTCAGGAATGATCAAGACAAATGAAAGAAGCAAACACAATCATAAATAGAAAAATAAAGGGGGAATTATTGGGTATAACTAGAGATCATGGATATGGGAATCTACAAAATTGTTGAGGAAAAGCCTACTTTCACCAATACCATTTGGTAGGGATGCATTTTCCTTATTTTCCAATTTAAGATTGCTTCTAGGAGACAAGAACTTCAATAGTACCCATAATTGGGAGTTGGTAAAGTTTGAGTGTTCAGTGGCAAAAGAAAAAAAATGACTTGACTCAGAGAGACACATGACATTACTTATATTATTTTATTCTATTCTATTTTTATTTATGATTATTGTGGTAAAGTGGGTTCATATTGTTGCATCTTTTCAGGTCATAGGTCATTTGTCAAACTTCCACAAATGCCTATCTTCATGTCAGACCTATCACCAGTGTCCCAATAGTCCTCTACCATGCTTCATCATACTCCACCTTTCCACTCTCCCCTCTGGTTACCTCAATCTTGCAGTCAGATTTGAAAGAGTTCATTATTGGTTTGGCTTTTACTGACCCTTAGTTATGTTTATTTATATTCCATATATAAGTGAGGCCATCTAGCATTTGTCATTCTCCTTGTTTGGCTTAGCATTATCCTCTTCAATTCCATCCACATTGTCACCAATGTTATGTGCCCAGGTAAGAGATTCTCTACTAACGCATGAAGGCAAGAAATTTCAAACTGAAAAGCAGTGAAAAGCAGGCTTCCTTTACTAGGAAGCCTCAGTTACAAAGGATTTAGCTATTTTCTCTCCTCATCTTTCTATTTCAATATTACTAAGGTGAAATGCAGCTCCCACCAGCAACAGACTTTTGAGGCTTTATTTTTGGTTTGCTTGTTGTTATGTTTTTAATATCCATAGGGTTTGGGGTTTATTGAGTGTAACTCCTATTGTAATTCACTAGAGCTATTCCAGATTCTCAGCTTCTAGAGCAGCCAAGAATCTTGTGGTTTTCTCTCAGTTGTCCCATCATGCACTTCTGGGGTCCAATATGATAAAAGGCAAGAAAATAAAAAGGAAAAGCTTTACACGTAGCTTCAAAAAAAAAATCAATTACATAAAGACAGGATGAGAAATACATGGTTTGACTACACTTCCTAGGGAGAAATAAAAGGCCTGGGGGTTTAGACCACAAGTTAAATAAAAGCCATGAGTATAATGCTACTGTTTTAAAAGTCAATGCAAACGTAGGCTGCAAGGACAGAAATACTATTTCTACAGCAAGAGAAGTTACAGTTGCAGGAGGTTCTGTGCTCCTAGTGCCACATCTGGCTTATTGTATTCTTAGGATGGAGAAGAGTATCCAGAGGAGAAAGGCCAGGATGATGAGATATATGCGATCCTAGCCAAGTGACTACAGCTGAAACAACAATAACATTTTAACCTGATGGGTGATGGGTGAGGGGTAGATTAGGAAGACCAGAACTCCTCAATAACTAGAGAAATTGCCTTCAGAGAAATAAAGGAGTATTGTTTTAGTTTATCTAACATACTATAAAATGTCATTATTCGGAATAAGGAAGAATGGAGCAATGTTATAGAATGAAAGACTGAGGCATAGTATCAGAAAAAACTTTAACAATTCTAAGTACTAACTACAGGCAAGGCTAACTCAAAAGTAATGAGTTTGGTGTTAATGGAGGTGTTCAAATAAAAGCTGAATGATGTATGACAGGATCACAACATGGCAAGGAAGTTTTCTCTAAGTTTTCTCCCATGGGTAAGACGTTGGATTCAGAAACTATAAAGAATTTTCCAGTAGTAACTTTCCATAATTTAAACAGAGAGTGATTTAACAGATAGAGATTCAGTTGCTACATGTATTAGGGATAAAATAGGAGGGAATATTATCTTTCTTTTTGAAATCTGGATTTAGTGTTCTTTACACATTAAAAGTAGCTGAAAAGCAATACAGAGAAAATTATTCTTTGAGTTACCAACTACTTTTTAATATCTATGGAATTCCTCTTCAAAGAAAATGTTCATGAACCTTTTTCTAAATCTGTTTTTTTCTTACTGACTTTCAATAGAACTGCTACTAACCATAAAACTATACATTTTATATTAAATAAAAGCATACATTATAGTTTTATTATCCAACATAATTTTTCTGTTGAATATTTAATTTATATCTGAAATCACAATTTACCAAGGTCATGATGTTGTTTACAAAAACAACTCTTCATTTCCATGGTTGACAACTCAGTGATGACACAGTGAAATCAACCAGTTAGGACAACTAATCTGAATGAATTTTTAAACAATCAAATCATCAAATATTTATTTATCTCTTACTATGTGTGAGAAAGTACAGGGAGAGAAAGCTATTGGTGATATGGCTGAATAGTCATTATAACAGAGGAACCTACAAAAAGTTCCAATATACTAGCATGTGATAATAACAATTGTGCCAAAAGGCAGTTGAAAATTAATTAGCATATTAAATAGTATATCCAAGAATTTCATAGGCCATCACCTCTTTTTAGGATAGGGTAGTTAGATTAAACTATAAAAAAGGAAATGGGGTTTATGATGAGCTTTGAAAAAAATTGATGACATTTCGCCAGCAGAAGGAATGGCATTCCAGGCACACTGTGAAGAAAAAAGAAAATGGCAAACAACCTCTAGACATCCTTAAGAAACCAAATAGTTTGGATGACAGCAAATATTTGTGGGAAACATTATAAAATGTTTGTTAAAAACATAGCTTTAGGTTAAGTCCTGGGCATAAACTCTTATCTCCATAACTTTGTGTGAATGTAAATCTACCTGAAAAGACTCCAAGGACTTCTATTAATATTAGTACTTTCTAAGTATATATATATATATATATATATATCACAAATTCACCTATTGAAACCCTATCCCCACACACTGATGAGACTAAGAGATGTGGCCCTTGGGAGAAAACGAGGTCACAAAAACAGAGCCCCATGAACAGATTTAATGTCTGTATAAAAGAAGCCAGAAAAGCACATTTATCCCTTTGGGTTACAGTGTAAACAGAGGCATCTAATAAGCAAGTCCTGACCCAAGCTCATGGCACCCTTATCTTGTACAAACTGGCCCCTAAAGGGTGAGAAACAAGCATTGTTGATAAATCACTTATTTTATGGCATTTTTTGTAGTAGCCCAAATGAATGAAAGCAATCAGTGTTGATATCACATTATTTAAGAAAGAGGAGTATGAAACTGAGTCTGAAAAGGAACTTGGCTGACGGGTTCAGAGTTGAAACCACTTTTTTTTTGTAATTTACTTTTTATTGACTACACAGGCACACACACAGGCACACACACACACATTACATCATTGTCTACCTTGAGGTTCTCCCACCACCTTATCACCCGTGCACCAACTTAGTCATTTGTGCTCTCCCCTTCCTCTGATTTCTCCCTTCTCCCTCTCTTTAGTGCTATACTTTACTTCTGTTGGCAGTTTTAAATTTTTCTTAACCATTTCTTTGTTTGCTTTTCCAATATCCCTCATATAAGTGAGACCATCCCGTATTTCTCTTTTCCTTTTGGCTTATTTCCACTATCATGATTCCTTCTAGGAGTTGAAACTATTACAAAAGGACTTTGAGCAAAACCAGCCAGTGATGTTCTAGGAATGTGGATTATATAGCTTTGCATGCATTTCACTAGTGGAATGGCCTGCGGTGGGTTAAAAAAAAAAATCAGCTAAAAGCAGAACAAGTGGATAGGAATGATAATTGACAAAGTTACATAAAAACTATTTAGACATGGGAAGAATCAAAGTTGATTACCTAGTTTATAGATTGGGAACTGAGAATCTTGACAACAGACCTGTGAACTTAGGAAGAGAGCAAGAAAGGGAAGGAAAACAGAGTTTTCAGTTGTATTACTATAGAGATGACATCAAAACGCTCCTTTATAAGTGATCTTTAGAAATTCAAAGGTTTACTCATACTTGCTTTAGAATTCGGGGAAACTGGAATACCAGCTGACCATACTGAAGCACTCCTATTAAACAGTATGCTCTGTTGTTTTGATCTAAATGGAAACAGTGGGACAGACAGTGGAAGAGGTATGCAGCAGATTAAAAGTGAAGCCACCTCAGTGACAGCTGCTCGGGCAGGTCTGAATCCTGCAAGATTACAGAGTGTGAGGTGGGAAAACTTTTATGAAGAAATCAGCTCATCAGCTGTGAATTTAAAAAAAAATCCTATAAAAGTTTCTGTGGAATAACCAATGCAATATAGGTCACATCAAAAATGGCATCCTTAAACTGTCTAGTTTAAAGAAAAAAGAGGTGATGGAAAGTTTCATCTGTACTTGAAGATTAAAAGAAAGAAAGGAATTTTAAGAGAAAGACTTCAGTGTATATGCTTCTAATTACAATATTATAAGCAAATGTTTTATAAATAAAAACAGAGAATTTTTGTAATTGTCCCAAATACTGAGGATGTATATAGCACATGGTGAATTTGGATTTTTTTTTTTAAATAGAGAATATTTTAATGTAGGCAATAATCTCTAAGTACAAATTATTATTTATTTCAAATAATTGCTCTGAGAATTTGCTTACAGAACAAAATGGAAAATATTCAAACTTATGTATATTATTAAAAATCTACTGTTGAAGTTACAAGATGTGTATTCCTTCTCAGGTGGATCAAATTTTAACTTTTAGAAATCAAGAAGAAATATATAATATTATATTCTAATATTTTTAAATATTATGCTTGATTTGATTGATAACATATGAAGGAATTGCAAAAGAAAGACATCTTTAATAGTATTTCACAGTCTCTCCTTAAAAAAGGCAGATAAACAATGAAATTTTATTTAATGAATTCATTAGTGATATATCAACTAAATGACAGAATTATTATCTATATAGGCAAAACTGAAAAGTTACCACTATTTCAACAATTACAGTTTTTTAATATTTGAAGTTTGGTCTTTGTAAGCTGACGGAAAATAATGAATGCTGAAGAAGCCATCATTTATCTTAACTAAATGGTCAAGCAATACTGGGTTTCCATTAGCCTGTAATAGGCAAGTCTCCATCATTCTTTTTCTTTCACTTATATCTGGTTTTGCTTATTGGACTACTATAGATACCAAGTTCCTAGTAACATCATGCAGGGATCAAGTAACATGCTAATGCTTCATAAAGTTTCCGGAAGATGGCAGAAAATAAAAAGAGGAACTGCAAACAAAAGGCAAAACATGTTTTCCAAAATGAAACAATTCTTTCTTTACTGGTGTAATTTTTAGAAAAGAAAGAAAAGAATAACTTTTCAAGCACATTTTCCAGCATAATAATATGGTGGGGAAGAACATTTTTTAATTAAAGACAACTAAAGTAAACAAATTAAATTCAAAGCTAGGACTGTGTGTAATTTCACAAAATAATGACATTTGGTCATTATTGATCTCCAAGTAATATAGCACAATGTAGCTGCAGCAGCTTTTAAGACAAAAAGTTTAAAGTCATAGTGAGTTAGACTAGTTATTCAAATCTAGTAATCCATTTTGAATTCCTCAGTAAGGCTCAGTGTAAATTCTAGGTTGTAATTTTTTTTCTCTGGTCTATATCCCTACTCAGCTAGCTCTAGCTGAGATTGAAAAATCATAGCAAAAACAGTTCTTTCAGGATTTCCTGTTTTAGGCATAAGAAGGACTCCTCTCAGAGACCGCCAGCGTTCACAAATGCAAGCTCTCATGCCTGGAGAGCTACATGGAAGGTAGAATGAAAAGAGGGGAGTCACTTCTTTGATCTCCTTTGAACAGCAAACAGCTTTGCTGTCAGAGTAGCTTGGGGTGCTGCCTTAGGAAAATTAGAAGGTCTTACTAGGTGAAGGAAGAAATAAGAGGCTAGAAATCACTAAGAGGCATAGGAAAGTCAATTCTTTCTTTAGAACAATGAAAAGGCTTTTTATACTTCAGGTCTAACAACAATAGATAGGTTAATGATTTTTCAGCATGCTGGTGCTGGTGCCTGATGACTCAAGATTTTAAAATCTGCACATCTCAAGACAATAACCATCAATAGTTCCATTGACATTCAGAGCCTACTATTCAAAAGATTCCTCACTACCTGCACAAGTGTTAATGCAGGATGGTGGACTCAGGAACACACCAAACATTTGGAACATTCCTCACCGATCAAATGTTTTAGTTTTAACATGGCACATTTTAAACAAATAGAACATTTATCCCATGTACAAAGTCAGACAGAGGGGACATCAGAAAAGAAAATAGAAACCTCAGCAATTGATTCATCTTTGTGACACTGTTTCTCTCTTTAACTGTGATGATCTCTTACATACGTGTTATCCGTCCTACTAGGCAAGGTACTATGCAGAAAGTATCCTGAACTACAGTTGGACAAGTCAGTGTTCACATCACTGCTTTGTCACTTCCTGGTTGTATATCTTTGTTAAGTTTCTTTTTTTAACCTTCTAATGTGCTCATTTGCTAAAAATGAATGGAGATGCCCATCTTCAAGGGTTGTTGTCAAGATGACAGAGATCAACACTGGGAGTCAGATCTGGGTCACAAGATATCTGACAGGATTAAAGTATTCTGACCCCTAAGAAACCTAGAAGCAATTCCCCCAAATCATATTTCTGATGGTATATTTAGCCACTACCTTCAGCAAACACCCACACAGCGACAGCAGGTCCACATCAATTCAGAACTACCTGTGTCCAGCATTGAGAATGAGCAAGAAATACCAAAAAAAAAGCAACAGCAGAAAGAAGTAGCAGCTGAATATTTAAGGCAAGTTATTCTTTTTAGTCCTATGATGGTAGTTCCATAGATCAGGACTGTCTTTCTTTTCTTTGGTCTGGATTAGTGCTTGCAGTAGAACACCATGTGATGAGGAAATATTCTCTGTCCTGTCCAACACAGCAGTCATTACCTACATATGTCTACTAAGAACCTGAAATGTGGCTATGTAACTGAGGAACTGAATTTCTCATTTTATTCCACTTTCAGAAGTTTACATTTAAAAAACCAGATGTATCTAGAAGCCACATCTTTAAATGCTGTGGGTCTCTATGCCAGGAACAAATGGAAATACATTAGACACAGGGTAAATATGATGGATACCTAGGCTTTGGTAGTTCAAGCAATCACCTTGGTTGACTTGATTATATTTAAGTTACAGTTGTCAGTGGTGGTCTCCACTCCATCTCTTGGGTAACTTATTTCTGCCTCTACTGTTATGTCTAATTCTAAATGATGGCTCCCTCATGACTAAGTGTGTTCAGTTTCTTACAATCCACACTCACACAAAAGTTTGAGTTTCCCAGTCTGAGCAGGTCATAATTGAATGGGGACACCTCTAGTCACATCCCAACATTTTTTCCTTTCCCTTTCTGAAAAAATATAAAACCTAAGCACCTACACCAGAAATGGCAGATGTTGCTTCTTCCATGTAGCATTCTGTCTCACCTAGTCATTCAGAGTCTCTGAAGTCACATTAACACAGCTCTAGGAAATCACCGTTAAGTGATTATTATAGACACATGATAGGAAAAATAAGTGTATTCAATGGCATATTTTCTCTCTCTCTCTTTCTTTTTTTTAAAATGAGTTCCTTGACATGTAAGGCTGTAAACTCCAAGGCTTAAAGCAGCCATTCTCTCATTGTTCAATAATCTTGGTTCTGGGAAATAATGGTGAGTCTGACAGTATTTCTTCCAGGAGTCCCTTTGAGTTTACATGAATACAGAGCTTCTGGCAGTCTGCTCTGGCATGGCAAGGTTCCCCATACATAGTAGTGAGGACATCCTCTTGGACTTGAACGGACTGAGGGAGAAATCCTAAATATTAACATTCCTGCCAAACACAGGTTGAAAAGTAGCTTGCTGACCCTTGGCTAACAATTGGCTCTTTCTTGTTGGCCCATAAGAAGTGAGAAATTTCTACCAGAATTCTGTTCCATTCACTGGACACTTTAAGAAATGAATTACAGATGCGCCTCACAGTTCAGAAGTCAGACTCAAAACTGAAGTTGACCTCTCTGACCACCCAATTTGAAAGCTAATCTGATCAATGAATGTCTCGCTGCATATGCTGATCTTTTATATTTCATTCAGAGAGAGGGCTAGCACCAAGCACACGTGGCAGCCATCAACATCCCGCATACTGGCTGTGTTTCCCTATTCGAGAGGAAGGAGAGAAATAGGGGCTGGAGGGAGAGGGTTGAAAAGGAGGGAGTGGGAGAAGGAGAAACCAAAGACATACAAAAAGGGAGAAGTGGGGCAAACTGGAAAAAACTAATGATGGTGGCGCTGTCTCCTGAGGATAGCTCACCAAACCACTAGTTGGGATTTAGTCATTTCTTGTTGTTATTTTGTTGCGGTGGGTTGTTTTATCATTTTCCCTTGGTCCTTGTGAAGATTGCGCAATGAGCAGATTTCTGAAAGCCCCGATGGCCATGTCCTCAAGCTTCCTCCCCAGTTCCTGGAATTTACACTGCAGGACCTCAGCCCTATTTCTGTCTGTGGTTTTGATTCCAGCTCAGATTCTGACTAGAGAGACATCCCCTCTCCTTGACAAATACCTTTTTTCTCCTGTGGTTTCCAGTCCAGCTTGAGGAGTCATAAAGTGCTATTAAAACAGTCATCCCTCTTAGTCTATCCTTGGTAGTCATCACACAGTATTGCTATTGTCCAGGGGCTGAAGGCTGAGGCTGAATCGGAAAGTTGGTTTGAGTGTTCTGCCAGGGCCAGGGAAAATAAATCCCGGAGTGAGACGATGGCTCGGCATCAAGCAGCTGGAGAACTGGCCCAGGAACAGGGTCCAGGGTAGATTATTTGGGTGAGCGTGTACATGGCTACCAGACATCAGTTTCAGTTGACTAATATGTTCTTTTCCATTCAATTGAATGGATTACCACAGTGTCAAATAAATAACGTGTTGCCACACTTGGCCCAACAAGAAAAAAAATGGGTATCAATAAGCAAGTGTAAGACCACATGAAAAACCCACTGTGTTTGAGAAAAACAGGAATAAGTCCTCAGGTGTCTTGAAAAGCAGACATTTTACTTGTCAAAATGTTTTAAGAGCCAAATTTGCGGAGTCCCTGCTGTTATGACAACAGTCCTGGTCTCTGAAGCACATCCAACATGACCACAGACTCAAATTAAACCCTAGGTATTTGTGAAGGCAGCCACAAAGGTGGGACAATGGCTCATTACCCAATTCAGACTGCATCCAGTCAGTGTTTATTGAGTGCCTGCTGGCTGCCAGGCACAGAGGTGGCATTTGGGGCGTCAGGGAGGATATGGGGTTTGAAAAGAACTAAAAAGTGGAGCAGGCACAAACTTCTGGCTCACTTTCCAGTGGGAGATGCAGGCACATGTCCAGCTCATTCTTGTATCAGGAAGCAAGGTGCTATCTAGAAAGAAGGAGGTTGGTCTAAGGACAGCAGAGTATGAAGACCATCTTCATGAGGTGATGAAATTTGGGTTCTGCCTTAAATGCGCTGTTCTAATGCAACATTATTTCAGAATGGATGGAATGCACATTACAAACTACTGCAGATCCTCCCAAAACCCTTCTCAGTCTGTGAAACAAATTAGCATCAATGGCATTTTATAACTGAGTTAAGAGAAGCAATAAGAAAATATAAGAGGAATAATAAAAACACTGTCCTGAGCATAATATACATACATGTTAATTCAATTCTCCTATGTCTATTCTATAGGTAATGCATTTCCTTAATAAAAGTGGAAACAGGGACACAAAAAAAGTTTAAGTTGACCAAAGTCACACTCTCAGCTCAAAACACTGTGCTCGGTAACTCAAACACAGTCTATAAATTTATTTTTACAGCAACCTGAGCGAAGTACCATTAATTCTAGGCAGAAGGTTGAGACAGCTAAAGGTATGAAAGAGTTTTAATTCTCTTTCAGAAATATCTGTCAAACTGGAGACAAAGTGTATCTGCTGGATCAGAGACATGGAGGTATATGCATGGTATGTCTGGACAAAACAAACAAAAATATGCATACCCAAGTGTAAACACCAAGAGGGTTAAGATTCAATCTCTAGAAACTGGGAATTGTTCATGAGAATAACACCACTGGAGTGAGATACTCACACATCCACATCCACACACACACACACATCCACACACACACACACACACACACATCCTCACACACAGAGCATTCTGAATAGAATGGAGGGGAGAACAGTAATAAAAAAAGACTGCTTAGTGACTATTTAAATGATGTCAGTCACCATAGTGACCACTGACTGACAAAGGGGAATACATATGATGACTGATGTGGTGAGAGAAATGAAGGCCAATTTCAAAAGTTCTCACTTGGACCACAATCCTGGCATATACTGGTATCATCAACTAAGACAGGAAATGGAATAGAATCAGTAGGTTTGAAGAAAAGATAAAAATAATTGCTTTGCATGCATTGAGTATGAAGTGGGCTACTAAGAGGGAAATACCCATCAGGTGTCTGAACAAACCATCCAAGAGTTATCAAGCACCATATTTCTTTTCCATGTGAGGACAATGCTTCATCGAGCATTTGGATATGTTCCCTGGGGAAGTAAAAAGTGTCACAGGTGGCACATCTTTATAGGGTTTAATTGATGATGCAGCTAGAAATCATGTTCTAATCCTTACAATGTTCATAAAATTAGGGTACCCTATTAGTCCCATTTCATAGCTAAGGAAACAGCAGCACTGAGAATTTAAGTCATTTCCCAGAGCAGCATGGAGTAGTGGATAGTTTCCTGTCCTCACGTGGCCTTTACTCTATTTATGATTTCAGGTTTCCGTGGCTGAAATTTCCTCTCTGCAAGTTTTCCCACCTATCTTGGGCACTAGCAGAAGAGGAATATGCTGAGGATACAGGAGTAGGTGAGGGTAAAATGCCCTGGATTCTTACCCTTTTGATCTTTACAAAATTTCTGAATGCTTGTTCTCGACTTAAGTATGCTGCAGTGTGGTTAATCTCCCTATATTTCCCCTATCTCCTCTATATTCTCCCATCCTACTATGGGTCCTGACCTTTCTGAGTTTCTGAGATCAGATGAGATAGGACATATTCAGAGTGAAATAGCCACAGTCCTTCTCTATCTTCTCCACAGTATGAAAAATTAGAGGGCTCGATTCCTGGGGTGCTTCAGAGGATTAGATTAAGTTCATACATTGAAAGTATTTAATTCTGGCACAGGCATACATTCCAGAAATGTGAAATAAGATGCTGACAATTGGGAAAATGAAATTTAAGGTGATGGTGGTTATTTATTTATCTCTACAGTATTTTTCTCGGTGGGTTTGAGAAGACACATTAGATCAAGTTCTGCCCTTCTAAGCCAGAGTTGGAGAGAAAGTCAAATGCTACTAGTTATCAAGAGTGAGGAGTCAGAGGTCTATAGCTTAAGCATTTGAATAGAGGAGGTGGTACTGTGATGGCAAATTGAGAAAGATGAGGAAAGGACCTTTTGTCAGAGTCCAGTCAGAAAAGCTCATTATCCCTGAGGTAGTTAGCTCCAAGAGCACTAGAAAAGATAAAGTGAGTGGGACCTGATGAGACAGTTAGGGGACAGTAACCAAGTTTTCAGGTCCCAGGTGAGCCTGTTCAGCACTAGTAGGAGACTGGACTGGGTCCTTTAAGGGAGCGTTTTCAGGGGACCAGCCCAAATGCAGGAGAGCCTTTGTTTGGACTTTTATAACCAACGAAGGGAAATGCTTCCAATATAAAAGACTGTCTTGGACCATCTGGTTCTGTAACAAGCCCCCATCAACACATCCTCACTTGATGAGACCAATATAATAAATGAGGATAGATGTGTTTCACTCCTGTCAACAGCCATACAAGAGGAAAGATAAGAGAAGCTTTTGAAATCGTAGAGATCTTTTGGCTTTAGCTATTCCAGAGGCAATTAGTTCCATATGGGAAGCAAATCCATGCGGATAGATTTAACTATCAATTCTGTAGCTGCTTATCAAGAGACAGTATATTTTGTAACACACACACAAGTCAGATCCTGTTACTCTGACACCTGCTTTCACCCAGGCTGGGCAGCAGTGAATTAGCATTAGGTCTCTATGATTGCTCCCACTTTAAAAGAAATTTATTTTAAAGAAATCAGCTCACTTAAAAAAATTCATTATCCCTGGAATCAAGATAATGATAGCTGCTTTTTAAATGTAAGCTAAATATAAGGAGACACTGAGAACAAGAGACTATAACATATTTCAAACACAACATAATAAGCCTAAACATTTCCCCTTATAATATTAACAAATGCCAAGACTTTACTAAGGAAACCTTTCAAACTTTTCTGTTCTCCGATGGAATTTACAGTGGGTAATTCTGAAGGAAAGAAATAATAAGAGAACATATAATTTACTCCTCCACCCTCCCATTTTTTCTGAGTTGTGCACTGTTTTTTATCCATTCTTCTGCATAAGAGGCAACAAAAAGGGTAGAAATAAGAAAACACAATATGGAAGACATGAAAGATGAAAAGGGTAAAAAGAAGAACTGGGGAAAGAAGAGAAAAACAAAAGAAAAAGAACAGAAAGACCCAGCAACATCTTCTGTTACGCATTCCTCCCATTCTTCTGAAACCAGTTTCTCTTTAATAACTACACCCTTCTGTGCACAGTGAGGAAACGGTGACAGAAGCAATGGCAGCAGAAGTGGACTTTGACAGGTAACAATTCTCAAAGCTGTGGACTCTCAAGACCAATAGTGTTTATAAAAATACCCTGGGACAAACCTGTGGCCTTCAGGATTTGGCAAAAAATTCAACCCATTATTCAAGCATTTTGTGTTAAGCGAAGTGCATTGCATTCTGTCAGGCAGTTTTCCCTTAATTTCCAAACCCATGTGTATTTCCAAGGGAATGTGATCCATATGTTTCTAATTCATTTACATTTAAATCATCATAATGCTGTTTTGCTGAGCTATTTGATGTCCGAGAAGCCTATGAGGCCTTTTACAAGCCCTTTTAAGGGCTTTCTCCTTTGAACCTGCAAGTCATGGTTTTTCTGTACAGAATGTGAATTAAAATAAAGAAAGGTTACAGTTTCTTTTCAAACTAAATTCCTCTGTATTTAAATGGATAATAATAATGACAACCATTAAAATAATGTGATCTCAGAGGCAACCTTATATATAAGCTTAGAAAATCTATCAGTTGAAAAAAAATGTTCCAGTTTTTCCAGTGCAACCATTATGAACAGTAATGGTTAGAGTCTACTCCATTTGCAGATTAAGTTGAAATTATCATTTGCTTTCTTAACCCCCTGATTTTTCTAAAGCCCAACCTAATTTATTTCAGACGGAATACATTTACGGGTATTAATTGTGGCTATCCTCTAATATTTTCTCAAAGTTTTAAATGTTACTGCGCCAGAATCTCCATCAATTTGAGACACTAGAATATTGATTTATTCTTTAAAAGTGGCAATCATAATATTATATATATACTATGTATTTAACTCAGTGGCATTGTACTGTATGCTTTATATACATGATCCAATTTAATATTTGAAAGAACTCTGCAAGTTTATTGTTACTACTACCATTTCACTAACACAAAAACTAAAGCACAAAATTTGGACCCAGTTTTTGGAAACAGCTCCAGATGTACAGATAATAAGCAGAAGAGTTATCTTGAGATCTAAGCATGCTTTGTGGGCCTAGTAACTACTATTTATACAGTTTCTAGAAGAGCTGCTTTTAAGAAGAATAATCTGTCAAATGTAGTGTAAACTTCGTGTCTTTACTGAGTTCTTTATATTCTAGGCACTGCATTAATGCTCAATGTAAATAAAAACAAGCAAAACATCATCATCTTTTCACTTAGAAGAATTCTGAGTCTTCTGGATGGGAAAGAGTGATTATATCCTTTAATTAGAGGTGAGAATGTTAGGAGAGAGGATTCAGCATTCATTTTGAAGTACAAAAAATATAAATAACCACTAAGTAATATTCCTCTCCTATACACAGCATTTAACTAACCAATATTTTAAGATATTTGACATTTATCCTATGAACAAGGATCAGGTATTTTGTTTTCTTGGAAGAGAACTTTGCAAACCATGCAAAGAATGAATTAGGAGACACCTACAATGGAGAAGTCATCTAGGAGGTTGCCTTCATAACCCCGTGATGGATGGAAAGCAGTGGGTTGGGGAGAAAATGAATTATAGAGAAGCTTACGTTTCACATTTTCTGAATCATTTTACAATACTTGGTCTCCTAAACAAAATGAAAAGCTCATTTTGCAGTATTTGCTAAAAACTCAAATTTCTCTCATTTCCCCATGTAATGTCTATGTGCCTGTAGACATACACATCCGGTCATCTAGAACAAACATGAGCTTAATGACCTTGTTAGCAAAAATGCTTCTTTCTGGATAAGCACTGCAACACCAGACTTATTTTACACTGGCTTTGTCTTTCTCTATTGATATTGAAAAACTGATCTAACGGGATGACTTTTCAAGAGGCAGAGAAAAAAGCAAGACTTCCTAAGGAGAAAAAGATCAAAATTATTTATCTAAAGTTACTTTCTCCCATTTCCTCAATGAAACAGCACCTTGCTACCAACATTGCACACACTGGTTTAACAATTGAGAGGTCCCAAAATATGTGCACATCCCAATAACTCCACTTATTTGTTAGTATGTTATCCTTAGAGGTCTCGGCTTCCTTTATTTCTAAAAAGATATTTAGGTCTTTTCTGATGCAGAAGTGGATTTTGAGTGAAGAAGGGGAGGCTTTGAAGAGTAGCAGCTCATTAACATTTTAACCTGGGTTATTACTTGTGATAAATGAGATATTACACTAACTAGATAGAATCTATTATCTTAAATCTCTTTTTTCTACTTTTACCAAAGTTTTTCATTTGAAGCGATTACATTTACTACAATGTTTGCATTTGTTCTCCTAGATGCTGCCAGTCGGCTTTCACTCTTACCTGCTAGTCCTTCTCCATGAAGCAAACATATTATCATCTCAAAGAAAGTTAATTAATTAAATGACATCACTTAGCTCATAAAATCTTGATCATGGCTTCTCACTGCACTTAACATGGAAGTCAAGCTCTGAGATCTATCTGCAGCCCATCCCCCAGCCTCTCTCTCTGAATTCTCCTTTCCTGTCAATAAGTTCCAAGCCCTGGCTGTCCAGCTCATGGTGCCTCTTTCAGCTTAGATCACATCTCAGATGTCACCTCTTCAGAAAAACCTCTCATCACTCTAGATAAAGCAGGGAGCGTGCTGACCCGAGTTTGGAAGTAGACTCAATTGTCATGACCAGAATGTGTTAAACACATACATGCATGTCCAAGCAAATACACAACAGAAGAGGAAAACAGAGCTGAAGGCAATTTTGCTTCACTGAACTATGAATTCCCTACTGGATTAGAACATAAAATGCCTGCCTGTGTACACGTAAGTGATTAAGTGATAGCCCCCTATAAACATGGACATCTCTTCCTCCATCGCATTGTCTGCTTTCTATCATTATTCTACCTAAAACCTGAAATCTGCATATTTGGTTCAACTTGTGTTTCAGAATATAATCACTTTAAAAGCTTTTCTCCTACATATCACAAGGACCTAGAACTGAGGTTGATAGATCAACTGAATTTGAGCATTTGAATTTTCATTCAAATAATATCTAATAGCTGATTTGTATATCAACTCGATTAGGACAAAAGTACCCAGATATTGGGCAAACACCAGTCTAGATACAGCTGTCAAAGTATTTCTAAGATGAGAAAAACATGTGAATCAGTGGAGAATATGCCCTATATTATATGAATGAGTCTCATTCAATCTGCTGAAGGCCTAAAGAAAAAAAAAGGCTTAAATCCCTTGAGGAAGAAGAAATTTTGCCTCTAGAATGCCTTCGGACTTGAGATAGCAATATCAATTCTTCACTGAGTCTCTAGCCTGTCAGCATGCTAGTCCTTTAACTTTCCAGCAGGCCCTACAGTTTTGTGAGACAGTCCTTAAAATAAATCTCCCTCTTACATACACATACCCACACACATGTAATCGTACACATGATTACACACCACACACACACATGTGTAGATATACCCACATAAACCTCCCCACCATATTTCTTTGGATGATCCTAATACAGGCATATTACATACTCATGGCACAGCAGTTCACTAATATGCCTCTCCAGATGATCTTCCCTATTACAGAGCTTACCAGGTACGGTGGGAGCAAAGTGTAACTCTCTTTTTACCCATATGCCCAGGATCTCTATCCTATCTTCCTTTCCTGTTCATTTTTTATCATCACCATAACCCTATCACTTAACCTTCTGTTCAAAAGTGACTTCCATAATCTTCTGTCTCATCCTGCAACCTTTCCATGTCACCCTAAAGAAAGTCTGCAAATAGAGGACTCTGTATTGCCCGGACAAATACAATCCCACTGTTTTAATTGCTTTTGAACCACAAAACTCCTGTTGAGTGGAATGCTACATGTTGTTCCAGATTCATACACAGTAGAATTAAGATTGGAAAAACATAAGATAATCACAGTAGCCTTCCGTCACTCTGTAGTGTCAAATAGTCTACACTGGGAATCCTAATTGAAAAGATGTTATGAAGAAGTACAATTTTTAGAAGAGAAATGGAAGTTAAATATAAAAATTCTGAATTCAAGAGTCCTCTCTTTAATGAACCAGCATGCTGACCAATACAACTGAAATTGACACCTGATATGAATGCAGTTCTGATGGCTTCATGTTTGATTGCAACATCACCAATGTGACTTTGAGTATCTTTTAAACAGACGCCATGTCTTACACCACAAAGTACAAAGAGAGCTTAGCAATCACATGGACCTATGTTAGAAACGTATCTGCCACTTATGGCTATTTGTCCCAATGACATAATGTATTCTCACTGATACTTAGTTGCATACAGTAGGAATCATATGCCATTAGAGGGATGCCCCTAGCAGTGCTTAGTGCATAGAATATGGCCCATAATTATATGTATCTATCCTAGGAATTATATATTTATCTCCACAGCACATAACAACATGCTTGATTCACAATGAAATAACTGTAAATGAAATACAATGAAGTTAAGCTGATAAGAGGGGGCACTTTACAGATTTAAGCAATACTGATACAGATCGCTATATAGAGGTTTCCAAATCCTATATTCAAGTTTCATGTTAGATAAGCCTGTCCTGCATTTTCATAATGTTTCTTTATTCTTTAAACATACACACACATACACACACACACACACACACACACACACACACACACGCACAGTGGTCCTGAAAAGTCTTAATTTGTTCTTTAACAATGGATTCATTTCTGCAATCTTTATTTTGAATTCATTTTATGTATAAAAATGTCAGATTTCAAAACTTTGTGTAAACTTGATTCCCACTGCATAGGAATAAATGGTGAGTGATAAACAGATATGATTTTTCTTTAAAACTTCAGTATTAAAGTTTAACAGAGCCAAACTTGGTAAGAGTAGCCACTTTAAATGTAAAGCCATAAGATCAACATCACTTTTCCAAACAAAATGAGTTATTTTAAAAAGGCATGAATGACAACATTCTAGCCTATGAACAAAATACTCAGCAACTAGGCAAAATCAATATATATCTACCTTAAAAAAATAAAAATAAATACCAATTTATTCATTTGCTATCATTTTTGTCAGAGGTAAGTAGAAGTTTGAGAGTGGTTGCCGTGTTACAGGAGAAATGTCTATATTTAAAGAAAGACTCAGGAGACTCTTACAACTCTTAGATTTTATAGCTCTGCGATTTACCCACTCCAGGAAAATATTTAAAAGTTTATCCCTAATATATTTTTATGTCTCCATTTTTGTTTGGTACTATATAACTATGACCTCAGTGCTGAAAATTCATTTTTTTTAACCACTGAAATGTCTTATCTTTTAAAAAGCAAGAAGGAAAAACAGAAAGAAAGAATTATACAAATATTTCTGAAATTTTGCAGGGTAATTCCACTTAACTCTAGAGTTATACAAATATATAATAGAATTATGTAAATATGTAAAACATCTGTCTACATCACCACAGAGTTACACAGCGACTTTTGTACGATTTTCAAAAATCGTTTCAAAGACTGAGGCTGAAGTGTTAAAATTTAAAGTATGTTTTAAATGACCTTTACTAGTAGTTGTACTATAAGAAACTCAAAACACAAGTCTAAAGTTTATGGATATTACACATGTAAAGTCTCTGTTATTAATACTTGCTTTGAATACCTGATTAAGCATGCATATGTCAACTTGATTCTACAGAAGGTCAAAGTAAACAAAGTGTTTCCAATGTTAAGTGCTCAAGTACATGAGGCTGATTCTTCTGGAGTTTGAAAATATCGTTTATTTAGAAAATGGCATCTGATGTCCTTGGAAAATTCAGACATGTCACTAGATATAAACTGATGCAAACGGATAAAAAGAATCTGCAACAGGATCCCAAATTCCAAAGAAATCAAAATTTCTTTGGATGCTAATTTTCTAAAACCACAGCCAGTTTCTCCTGAATTAGTGAAATAGGCACATGATGTTACAAATTACAAATAGATTTACATTTTCTAGCTCCCTCTGAGAAACAAGACAACATACATTTTGAAGGGTGATCAAGAGATGCATGCTAATCCTGTTAGTCGTATAACTGAATAAATACTGCTATATAGTGTTCCACCTATGTGCCTGAAATTTGAGTTGAGTGTCTCTGGCCGGCATATTGAGAGGTGCCTAGATGCACCTCGAGACAACAGTGTTCATCACCAAGTTCTACCTGCTGATTTAGAATCAGGAACAACTGAAGTAACAGCTATAAATAGATGTTCTGTCTATAGAGCAAGGTGCCCCAAGGAATCTTCATTTGCATATGTCTAGGGAATGAGAAAACCACGATCTGTCTTTTTGCCAAGAGAATCCAAGTGTTCTCATAGAAGAACCAGTGAACAGAATTTGGGGACTAATGCTTAATCTCCAGGAATACTGAGCTTAACCATCTTAAGCATTGGAGGTAGATAAAAAATAATTATTTTGGAAAAGGGAACTCACCTAGAATTAAAAGGAAATGAAAGTATTGCTTGGGCTTCATTGTGGGAGAGAGGTTCAGTATTTTTATTTAGTCAGAAAGCACAATTAAAGCGAAATTTAAATATTCTCATAGTATAATTATCCTGATCTTTTGCCCTGGTTACTTGCACAGAGAATAAAAATACCCTTAACATTTTCTAACTGATGCTGATGGGATTATCTTGTTATACTATTGAGGTGATTCAAAGTGGGCCTCTACAAAGTTTCAGGATGGGAGTGTTCTACCTATATAGTGACCAGAAAGAGCAACCATATGATTAGAGGGTTGTAACTTGGTATCCACCCTATCTCTGATCTCTAAAGAAGCAAGAAGGGCTGGAGATTTAGTTCAGTCCAGGGTCAAGGATTTAATCAATGGTCTCTATGTGATAAAAGCCCAATAAAAATTCCCAACACCCAGACTCAGGACCATTTCCTGTTGGTAAGCATACTGACATGCTGGGAGTGTGATGTGACTGGACTTCACAGACCAAGCATAGAAGCTGTGTGGCTAGGACGCTTCCAGACATGTGGAAGGCTACCTTGTGTGTATCCTTTATGACAAAATTGCTATCACAAGTCTGGTACTTTTGGTGAATCCTGAGTCTTTCTAGAATTTTCAGTCCTGATGGAGTCTTGAGCTAGTCACTCAGAAATGCAAGTAGCCTCCAACTCTAGTAGCTGGCATATGAAGTGAGGGCAATTTTGTAGAGGACTGAATCCTTAACTCTATGAAGTTGGATTGTAACTGAATAGTTTATGCCTAAACTGTGGTGAAGTTACACTCACTCAGGATGGAAACAGAACATGTCTAACCTAGGACACTAGCCATTGTTTCTTGAGAGAGAAAATACTACAAACAGGTTATCTCTCCTACCTTGGTGAAATTAGAGGTAAAAGTTAACATTGTCCCAAGGTATGTGGGAGTCTATCTAAGCCTTCCTAAGAAGGAAGATGCTCCTTGGAAAAGGGAAAAGCAGTAGGGGATAAATCACCCAGACTAGATCAGTCACAGAGTTATAGATGCACCTTCACATAGAAAGAAATGACCCAGAGAGAATATCAGAAAATGGGAGCAAGTCAACTGAAAAAAAAAAAAAAAAAAAAAAAAGAACCGTATTTAGGTGCCAATTATGCTGTTACTAAATGGCAACTTCAGATGAGGAACATGAAAGGGGCATTCCAAATCTTCAGGATTTCAGACTGAAAGCACTATAGAAAGGGAAAGGCCATGATCTATTAAATTCCTCCACCTCTCAAGAGGATAAAGACCTTGCAAACATCAAGAGACTCAGATAGGAGTCAGGGAAGGATTGGGGCAAGAATAGAAAACTATTTTCAAATGTCCAAATCTTGGTTTCCCTAGAGTTTCGACATTGGTATCGAAATTATCACCTGCTTTTGTCTTTTTTTTTTCTTTTTTTTTGAGACTAGGACTTGCTATTTTTGCTGGTGGAACCACAGGCTCTCGTTGCCCGGGGTACCACAGACTCAAGCAATCCCCAGCCTCAGCTTCCCAGGTAGCTGGGATTACAGGCGCACGCCACAATGCCCAGCTATTTTTTTGGAACTAGGTCTTGCTACGGGCCCCAGGCGGGACTCGAACCGCGATCCCTAGCCCCGACCGCTTCATAGGCTGAAGCTTACAAGCATGAGCCACCGTGCCCGCTATCACCTGTTTTTGAATATTACCATTTGAGCAGAAATAGTATCAACAAGTCAACATGTATAGACTATTTTCTATGAACCAGACACTCTGCCAAGCATTTTACACACATTCCCTCAGTTAACTCACACCAGCTACTACTGTATGGTCCCATCTTAACAGGAAACTAAATCATGAAAAATACCCTGAGAAACTGAAAAGCTGGGGAAATTAGGATCCAGAGAAGCAAGAAAGGTTCTGCAGTTGGTGTGCTTTTCCCTGTATTCAGCGGAGGGAGCTAAGAGTATTGCAAAGATTAACAGAGGCAAATGCCACTATTTTTTGTTTTCACAATATAAAAATCAAGGCTAATCAAACTGACCTCGTAGTCAACAGAATCCAGTCATTCTGACTGTGAAAACAAATCATTTTCAGTGAGAACATTTTCTCTGCAAGGACACAGGATGGGTACTTTCCCAAAGGAAAAATTCAGCATATGTCCTTGATTGAGCCACTTCAATCATGCCATAATTTAAGCTATGTGGAGACTGAGAACAACATTAGGAGAGAACTCAAGAGTGGCACCATCCCATTTAAGGGTCTTGGCTAAATCCTGGTATTTCCAGTCCTTCTGAAGATTCCCACACCTTGTGGACATATGAAAGGACTTAGTCTTTGGGAGATTTTATTACCAAATCATAAATATTTTATTTACCCAAACCAGTAAGGAAGGAAGAAATGAGGGGGCATTTAGGCAGCTCTCTGAGGAAATACATGCCAAGGCCCCATTTGCATTGACTTCACACAGCACTCAAAAGCACTTTTGTTTTGCTCTAAATCTTTCATTCTGTTGGAATACAGCCAGCAGGTATGCAGCACAGATAAACTGATCTGCCAATATCCGGGTTTAAATCTGAAAAACAAATATGTCAACGAACTTGATCTAGGTACCATCTTTCACATTCACGTCGGCTCTGCTGTTTCCAAAGGTACCTGAGTAATGAAATCAATATGACAGTTATTCTTAATAAAGACAAGTCTACTGGCCCACCATCATTTGGTTGTCTGCTTTGTGAGTTTTCTCTGCAGGTAAGAAAACTGGTTCTCACTGATTCTGTTTACTAAGTCCCAGCCCCAGCGTGCCTTATGGGAAAGCTTGCCAGGATAAAATGTGTAGGCCATTGTTGAAAGTCCAATATAACTGGTTTATGTAGAGACGAAATCCTTGACCTTGCCCTAAAGAAGACTTTCAGTGATGCCACAGTACAGGTGTTCACTGTCCTCATGACTGAAGTTTCTGTCCTCCACACATCCTCCTGACTGGCTTTTCTGAAATGAAAATCCATCATGTCATCACTGCTTAAAAAATCTTCAGTGACTTCTTCTTTTCGCCAGCAAAGGAAGATCGTAATTTTGTTAATGGGTAATTGTTACTTTTTTATTGAATTAGATTCTAATTTCGACAAAACAGGAAATTTTACCTTGATATGTGAGGAAATAGAAATATTCTCATATATAATCATGTATATGACATATGATATATATATGAAATAACAGTGAATACAGTCTCTTTCTTTAGTTGGACTAGAGTTGAAAGACCACTATCCTTTTAGGGTGGGGCATTCACCACATTCTACATGGGTTTCCCAAATTTGTGGTTTATGGCTAACACTGTTTAATTTTTAATTCAATTAATTTAATTTTAGAAAGGTAAAGAAATATTCCTCTTTACATCATCCATCAAGTGAGAAAACAGTATGTCCTAGTAAACAATAAACTAAAGAAAATACCCTGATATGTTATATTTGCTAATTTCCAGGGAATACTTATTTCCATGAAACCAAATTTGAAGTTACCAGTGTGAAATCATAAACTCAAGGTCGAAAGCAATGCCACCCTGCAACTGCTGTTGCCAGTGCCAGCACATGCCCTAATAAAGACAAAATTACATTTCAAAATCAGAAAACAAAGCAAAAATGGGGGTGCTTAAGTCCTGCCTACCTTTTGTTCCCTAGCCCCTGCAGAACTTTTGGTGTATAATTCTTAGGATTAAGAAAATTTCAAGCTACTTAAAATGGCCCATAAATCACTTCATGATCGGAGCCCATACAAATTTCTACCTTTTTCCTTCTATGATCCACACAACCTCATCACACAAGTTGTGTCTGGTTCCAGAATAATCCAAGAATTTTAACACTTTTGTGTCATCATTTATGATTTTCTCTATACCTGGAATGTCATTCCCATCATCAACACTTGCTATATATTCTCTTTCTTTCCCAAGAGATGTAAGTAGATTAAATAATGACATGTCAACTTCTATATTACTTGTAGTCTTAGATGTAAATCCAAGCTCTCTGAGGAACTAAACCTTACTTATCTATACTTTCAAAGTGCCAGCATACATGTGGAGTTTGATAAATGCTTGTTTAAAGTAAGATAAACTGAGCCCTGAATGTAAAACTTAAATTCTGTTAATAAAATATATTTTTAAAAAACCCAGTGCTTATCAATAAAAGAACTGTAACTGCACTGTTAGGACTTATCTTCATCCCCTGTCTTCTGAAATGACCAGCTTTTAAATTCTAAGCCATGTTACATAAATACATATTACTAACTGATAATTCATACATTTTCTTTATTCCTCTACTGGGTATTATACCAGTATACATGCTAAAAGAATAAGACTATCTTACAACTTTCAACTATATTGTTGCCGTTATCATATAGCATATTCTCAAGAAGTCAAATGTAGGTACTGTCTGTTCACGTACACACAATTCTTGCAAGAAACACACATAATATAACCCATCACCACATCAGCTCTTGGGTTCATACATAATCATTATACAAAGCGCCAAGTACAGATAGAATTTCACTCTACATACATTGGACTCAAACCTACATGATGATGAATCAACTGAAAAAAGATACTGCAAATGATAGATTTATGAAGACTTCTTCCTGTCTCAGGTACTATATTGAAAAACACAAAGAAGAAATCTAAATAACATATACAGTTATTCATTTTGTATTATCTCTGACTCACATACTATCTTCCAGCGATGTTCTTAAAGCATTTGATTTCAGAACCTCTATACAAATTTTAAATTGTTGAGAACCTCCAAAGAGATGCTGTTTGCATGGTTAATAATTATCAATTAAATTAATTATTTAATTTATTATTAAATAATTATCAATTATTTACTGTACTTAATATTTCTCTAAGAAAATCTGAGCAAATCCAGGACCATACTGCTGGTCCAGTTCATAAAATTCGAATAAACATGTCTATTGAATTAATACACTAGTGATAGCTTATTTTATGGTCAATATTTAGTACCGGTGTTACATTTATAAAATTATCAGCAATGCTTCCTCATGCATTTCCACTGCCACATCCATCCACTTCAGCTCTAGTCAATAGGCTAGCAAATGGAAACCCTGGGATAACAAACAGAGTCTTAGAAAAAGGAGAATTTTGTCCCTTGTTTGAAACCTGAGGAGCCAGGCAGAAAGTAGAGGCACACAGTTGAGGATTCAGTGAAGGCTGAAATTACACATCTTAGCAACCACTCAATCAATGATTACAACACTCCTTTCAGATTTCTACTACCATGAAATGTTATCTAGGTCCAGAAGAATCTAAATAGATCCAGTTATAGTATTTAAAGTTTATAGGCACTATATCTGACACAGTCTCTTGTAAAACTTTTCAGTACATTCAGGACTGCTTTGGTTTATGTGGGTTTTCCAAGAGTCAAGTATATTTCCCCTTCCATTTCAATTGCATTTTAATTTAGTAAATATGGAAAATAAAGGCATACATAGATAAGGATGGCTCATGTCACAAAATTTTTTTTATATATTATTTAACCTGAGATTCAGAATAAAGGGAAATAAATTTTCCTTAGCAAACTGTGTAACTACGCCTTGAATATGACTTTGGATCTATATACTTTTCAGCTACTATAGTTATTCTTTTCTTACTTCTGCTTTGAGTGTTCTTTACCACTTTCAGTCTGTTGCCCATTTCAGCTAGATTAGAGAGTCAAATAAATCATTCCAGTGGAGGACAATCTTAAAATGAAATGTCTGTTGGGGAAATAGCTTTTCCATTTATTAATATTAATTTTTAACTTTACCATATGTTGAGTTCATTTTTCCACCTCTGAAAGTCGGCACTCGTGGTGTGCATGTGTTTTCTGAATAGTTGAAAGAATGATGTTACCCACCCAGTGGTCAGTTTATAGCCTTCTCATTCCTAGTTCTTTATCCTGATTTTAGCTCAATCCCAGGTATGGCCACATTCTGGTAAATGCCTTAAGCAAGAAATACTGCAGCCAATCTAAACAAAAGAGAGGGAGGGAGTGCTGCTGTGAACGGCAGTTATGCCAATGGGAAAAATGAAATCAACTGTTTGCCAATACTCTGTGGCCTGAGGGTTAACATAGTATCCAAATAGAACTTATAAAATGAACCTTAAAATTGAAGCATCACAGAGTAAGAAAAAAAAAAACACTAACTTAAGGTGATGAAATGTTTTTCTCTTTGGTTGTATATTCAGAATGTCAGAATAAACAGAAGATATTAGAAATATTTCTTGTATTGTTGTCTTTTGTAAGACCAGACTAATATAGAGCATAGGTTTAGATGTGATTTACTTCTTGCTGAATTTATATTTTCATTAAATAAACTCAACAAAATAGCATTGTGCATCCGGATCTATTTGTATCTGTTGATAAATGTACAGTTGATGGAAAAGTTAGAATGAGACAACTTTTGAGATTTTCAAGTTAGGGAGAAAGTGGTTATCAATTGTATTTTCTCAAAAACTTTAAGTGATGTGTTGATTTAAGCAAAAAGGTAACTACAACATATTGTGAGACAGAAATTCTTCTGGCACTGGCCCTACAGAGTCCCCATTCTACCTTCCTCCTTTCTCTAAAAGCACTTTCTGCACAAGCCAAATAGACTTGTACAAGGAAAATAGACACTTAAAAAGAAATTTTTAAAAAGTACTAAAAAAAGAAAGACCAAATGCTTCTACTAACAAAAACAACTACCAGGGATCATAGACCTTTTTTTGAGTATCATTAAAATAACTTATTTAAAAGTATACACATAAATACTGCTTCATGTCTTCCTACTGAGTGTTTTAGGAGTTTTTACTAACAAAATAATAACATCGGCAATTATTTATTTTTGTCTGTACTTCATGGAATTTAATTCTAACTCTAAAACTATAAGATGGATGGTTGGGAGTAGAACTCAGATCTTTCTCCATTCAAATGCTTCATTGTTTTCAACTTTAATTAACTATAACAGTAATATGTAAGCCATTGCCAGAGATAAGAGAACACATGTCTTCTTGCCCCCATATCTTCATATTAGCCTTAGTAATATTCGTTCACTCAGAAAAAAGGTAGAGTGTTGGGAGAACTGAAGAGAGGAAGTTAAACTGTGGCTACTGCGTAAGATGGATTCTGAGGATAACCAAATCACTTCCAATTTCTGCAGCAATAAAACCATGATTGTACAAAACCAACCCCAACTTTGTCTTTGCTGTGGACACCAAATACACTGTTGACGTTATGCCAAGTTACATTAGGTTTTATTTTTAGTGGCTTAAGTAAAGGTCAGGGCTAGATAAAGTCAGCATTTTCACACATAAAAGCTGTAGAAACTGTATATTTAGGCTGATGAGTAATAATCATGAGATGATGGGTCTTTATTTTCTGATAAAGAAATAAAGATGATCAAAAACAAATAAATAAAAACACCAGCATACCATATAAACACTATGAGACATAAACATATCATACTAACAATGGGGGGTAACACCTAAAAAGTAACACCTAAAAAGGTCTCTTACCATGCACCCAAAGTAGAACCATTATCATTCTTTCTATCTAGAGAATGGTCATTTGTGACTTGGTTACCAATTTTTCAAAGGTGCTTAGCAGCTGAACTAAAAGAGAGGACTGACTAGCTACACTCATCACCAAGATGTTGATAAATATGTGCAGAGAATCATCAGTACCATAATTATACTATACGTACCTTAGGTATGAAATAATTCTCATTTGTCCTCTATGTGAAAACTAAATAGGTAATCGAAAAGTGATTTCTATAAAGATTCTTACTCCAGAATCCAATGGCATTTGGAACTCTCCAAAGGGGTAATAATAAGACATTCATTTTAAAACTTTAAGCATAAAACTATATTGAAATGAAATTGTCTTACCAAGGTCTAATAAGTAAAAGAGGTACAAAGTAGAACTGCTTTTGTGAACTCTGTTTGGGAGCACACTGGAGGCCCTCCCCAAGTCCAGTTGCCCATCTCTGTCTGCCTCTGACCACTCTTTTGAGAAGAAAGTTTGACAGATTTCTGAGGATTCCCTGATACTTAGTTCTCCAATACAAGCAACTATATGATCTATAGAAAAGTTTTCTTCAAATCAGAAAAAAATATTATATATGAACAGTTAACTATAAAATGCTTTTTGGAAAAAAAAACATCTCATCTAGAAAGCAATAATTTGGACAACCTCATGAGTGCTGTCTACTTCAGGTTAATCCAATTGGAAATTAGGCACTTATTCCACTATTGATGATATTGCTCAAAATGATTTAGAATGTCCATTTAGTGTTGTTCCATATATATTCTTCCAGATTCCACAATATTGGCAAAAGTTTGTCTTTTGAAGCTTAGTTTGATCTTTGTGAGTTATAAAAATCATAATAAAGTTTGTCAATGGCAATAAATGATTTTAAGGGCAGCATTGTTTATTTGTTTTCATTAATCTCACATGACTATAAATCATCAATTTGTGTGCGTGTACAGGTTTAAAACATTTTTTTTGAGGAGAAATATCCAGGTCTATCCAGAATAGATAGATCTATCCAGAATAGATCTTTAAGCAGTATAGTTTAGAATAAGGATAAAATCTGACAAAACCACTATCTTTCTGATAAGAGATAATCTGCTGAATAGTCATCCTTTACACCAGCGTTTTTCATATAGGAACAATCTACCACTAAAACTCTTGAGAGTTCAGTGTTCCCTATTACAAATTAAGTGACATTTTTATAAGTTTCTTGTTTATGAGAGAAATTTATGGTAAAAAATTGCTGGATAATAGTATTATGGAATATTTAAGGGTTTAAAAATATATTTTAAAAAAAGACATTTAGAGAAAATACTTTTCATTTTAAGGAGAATTTCAGCAAAATCACCTCCAGATAGACTTTAAAAACACTTACACTATTTTTAAATATTACTTAATAAGGGTTATTTTAAGATGATTTTTTAGGGGAAATAAAATTTCATATGCTAGAAAACAGAATTATGTCTGGGAAAGTCTGACTGTAACCTGGTAAGTCATTTAAGATTCAGATTCAGTGAATTGTTCAAGAGTGTCTACCCTGCTCCAACAGATATATAAACTTTAACTCACTTAACCCTCAAGCCATCCTTAGGAGCTAGATAGCATTAATTGTATAGGGGAAAAAAATCTAAGACTCACAGAAGTAAAGTAATTTTCTCATAGTCTAACTCTAATAAATTTGTCTTCTGGTTCTAAAGCCAAGATCCCTTCCATTACACCATGTCAGCACTAGCTTTAAAAGGTCAAATATACTAAGGGCAACAATGAAGGAGAAGCAGAGAATGTTAGAATTGTAATGAATTAGAGTACAAACTGAAGATTAAATAAGGATCAGGTTCCTTGGTCAGGAAAGATTAATGGACATGTGTCTTACTTGGTTTTAGCAAACGAGGTAGTGAACTTGTATAAAATGAGGCAGTCCAAAAATGGAGGCAGGACTTTAGGTGAACAGGAGAGCTAGTGAAAGAAAGTAGGGTGAAATCAGGACTAGGAAATGACCCAGACGCTGCTCATCAGAAGAATACCCTTCCAAATCTCAGATCTTCTTTCTGTAGACTTCTGTTCTCTCTTGGAAAGAAAAGCAGAGCATCAGATCAATCACAACAGCTTAAACCCCGGAGGACTTTTGAGGGTGGAGCAAAGATCAAGGGCAACTGGTCTTCCTCAACCAGCTCTTTCCAACTGTCTTCCTGCCTATCATTGCACAAAACTCTTTTTTAATTCCACTAATGATGTCTACTAGAAGCAACCCACGCTTGGTAATGATTCTGTGTAATTCATTAGTCTCAGGGTAGTTCAGCCATTGACTTGGTGAAAAGTAGTATAGATAAATTAATGAATGCTAAATTCACAATGCATTAATAAAAAGCTAATACGTTATGGGGAAATGCCTTTTCCTTTGATCTTTAAATCATTGAGAACGAGGATAAACTAAGTTTCATCTTGCATTTATCCTTTAATCATTGTAATAACCAATGATTACTTTTACAGATGAGGAATTAAACAGATAAATACACTTGTCCAGGTTCACAGAGCCAGGAGCACTGAGACCAGGATTTACATATACTTTGCCAGTTTCCTATACTGTTGTTCACTAAACTCTCCCTTCCTGTTTCAGAAACGACTATATCAACACACACTTTGTCTTCTGTTATCAGGAGAAGGAGTTATGAAAGTACATGGGCAATGGATCTTTGATTGTAAGATAATTTTAAATTCTCAAGTTTTACATCCAAATCCACTGTGAAATAGTTTTGCACACAGTAAATTTTTAGTGTGTATTTTGGAGTTGATCCAAATACATAAAAAGCACCTTAGAAAAATTCCTACAATAGCACTGTCACCAAAAACTTATTTTATCAGCAAACCTCAAGAAATCCACTTATATCACAATTCAAATGGAAGTACCTCTCTAAAACAGACCAAGGGTATCATTCTGTGTTTCTATGAAAAACTTGGAGGTGCAATTTCATTACAACAAATTCATCTTTACAGAATTGTGAATTGATTTTACATTATTTTCTTTATTAAGCTGCATCAATTAATTCTAATATTGAAGCTGGGACTCCATCATAAAATCATATTCTCTATTTGTTCCTCATGTGTGGAAAGTCTAGTCATGAATCAGTAAGGGGAGTATGATGTTCTACCAACATTTAACCTCTTTAAATGTTCTGTTATCTCTTCCTGATATTCTTCTCTCCATGCCAGATTTTATGTGATTTACCTGATATTTGATGCAACATATTTTCCCACAGGTCCAGTCATAGTTTATAATGTTATTTGTAAAATGTAACTCTTTAATGCCATTTCCCCTATTCTACTCCCAGTATTATAAAGCTGTAATCTTATCTCTTCTTGTTCAGTGGTTCAATCAGTAAATATTTTTCTCACGAGTTAATGAAAAATTTATTTCACAAAATTATTGTGAAGAAAAGGTGCTGATTTGAAAGTTTGTAAACTGGAAAAGAATGCTTTATAAATGTAAGTTCTTACTGAACTGCTGATCTTGTCTTTCCAACCAATCTTCAACGTAAGGGGAAACGATATTACATATACTGATAGAAATTTTATTATTTTTATTTGATAGAAATATTACATATACTGATAGTTCCCCAAAGATCCTGGCATTAACAGAGACAGCAGTTGGCAAGACTGATGGAGAGAGAGAAGTGACTGACCTCTTATATAATCCCTAGAGGACAAACAATTCACACAGTTATCTTTAAAAGAGGATAAGGAGAAAAAACAATTCTGAAGACACGAGGCTAGTCAAAAATTATGAACTTCTTTGGGGGCTTTTGATAGTTTATGTCATTTTTAGAGGTAGTACTCCTGGGTTATGAGATTCAAATGCAATGAATAATATACCATAGAACAAAAGTTTTATAGTCTATATTTTTTAAAACCTATCTAAGCATCTTAAGAAGAAATAACTTAATTCCAAGTCTTAAAATTAATCTAATGATGAAAGTCACAAAGACTAACAACAATCGCCATAATCATTCTGCTAGAACTGCTGTGAAGTAGGGCAGAGAGAGCAGCAAACAAATGCTTAGCATTCAGTCAATCAGAGCTGCGGGGGGGGGGGGGGGTAGTATTTTACACCTGGGGCATGTTTGGAGACTGTGCCAAGCCAAAAAGATTGTACCGCCTAGATTCCCACCTCTGCTTAACAGTGTCAACATGCCCAACTTCAGAATAGGCTGTTCATTTTGATTAGGGCTCTTACTCCCAGTCTAGCAAGGGTAAAGCAGAATGTGAGAGGTCAGGCTAGAGGAAGCAAATGTCTGATCTATTTGCACTGGCACAGTGGCGGGGTCATGATTTGGGAGCCAAGTGAGATAACTTTGTGCTCATCCCTTGGTGAGGGAAATTCCCAGAAAAAGCCAACTCTGCATATGCATATATGAAGGCAGCCTAGTGAACCATCTTGTTGCACACGGAAAGGAATCAAACCAGCACAAAGTGCTTATGCTAAAAACAGATGATGTGTCCCTTTTCCCTGTCTGGATGCAAATTGTTTCTGCAAAGAGCTGACTTCATTATAAAGAAGTCTGATTCTGCCTGGGTTTGAGAGGTCTATCACCAAGGGGCAATGACCTTCTGTCTGTTCTGATTATGAGCTTATCTTGGTGCTGAATAATGCATCGTTATATTTATGTTCTAATTTAAATATGGTTTGATATTTAACTTGCTGCTACCCTTTCCCTGCAAGAATAAGTATCCCGGAAGAGTACAGAGATCAAGTTGTACTCTAAATGTAGTCATATTGATGTTTACGGTTTCTCAGGGAAAGCATAGGAACCTCTGTCACTGGGAGAGAGTTGTCCTGGATTCTGGGACACTTTACTTCAACTCTTGATCAGCCTTACCAGATCTTTGCAGTCTGTGCTATGCAGAGCCTTGAGGGCATTCCACTTTTCTTCAAAAATAGTCTTCATATTAAGAAATGAACTTCAGAAGTTTATTTAGAACTGATCATTTTCATGGGGCTTTTAAAAAAAACAATAAAGATGTCATCCTGACTTAACTGCAGTAGTCATTAGTTTATTAAATACTTTTATGATTTGTCCTTTTAGACATCATACATTGATTCTGAGTGACAATAAATAGCCAAATGATGAATAAAATTTGAAGTTAGTGCTTCTAAGCTTCAATTTTGGAACAAAGAGGTTAACCAAAATTCGCTGATTGAAAGTTCTCTTTTTGTTGTTTTTTTTTTTTTCTCAAACAGATGCTATGGTATAATTTTTAATATAACCTCAGACACTGCACAGATATCTTTAGTATAGTGACACTTGATTGGACTTGAAGCCCAAATACACAAGCAAATCTTTTTCTATGCCCTAAGTGAGGGCATGGGTGATTCATTACTACTGGGTGCCAATTTATTCATCTATAAAATGAAGGCTTTGGAGGGTATTCATTCCACTTCCTCTCTGAGCCAACATTCCTTGGCTCTGAGTATTTTACCCATAATACCTCTCATAGATAGAGATTGAATCCTCTCATATCTCAACTCTAAAAGACTGGCTCAAGGTCATATATAAACTTTGAAAGCTTTAAACTTACCATAACTAGTAATGTCTACCTCACGTTTCCTCTCCAATGAAATAGCAGCCTGTAAAAAATGTATTCAGAATGATGAGTGACAGAGCACCCACAAATAATTCACTAAGATTCAAGATCACTTGAATTCTAACTTTATCATCTCTAAAAATTATAAGGCTGAAATAGGTTTTAAATTATAGCTGGTAAGAGTGTTGCAAATTGAACTTTTAAAGACTAAATCATATTTGGACAAAATTACTGACATAAGTAAATTAATAATTCATCACTGAGGAAAATATAACACTAAAATTTTATTTAATTGCAAAAACAACCAGCAACATATTTATGTTAACAAAAACAAATATCTTCAACCCCCAGCGCAGACCTTTTTTATTTACAAAATTAATTATGATAATGAGATTAAGAGGTTTAACATGTAGACTGCTGTACATAGTTTGGCTGCACTATAACAGCAGTTATATTTAGAAGCTTTAAACTAAAAATGTAAAAGCTTCTTTTACATTTTGTCTTTTTGGTTTAATTAGCTGCTAACTACCATACTGGAGGTTGCATTCATGACACAGGCTGGTGGTTGCAAAGCAGTACTCTCTAAAGGATTCATAGCAATTCTTGCAATGAGTTGCCATAAATGCCTCATAACAATGCATTTAATTTCAATTTAATATAATCACTTTTATATGTTAAGTAGTAAAAAAACAAATCCAGTGCCAACATAGACATCTAAATTGTCATTTTGGTTCCCCATTCTCCCACCGTCCTGAGAAAAAAATTTGCATTGCAAGAACATATCAAACGAGCAGAGCAAGCATTACTATTGCAGTTCTGGAAAGACAGCTACAAATGTCTTCCTGAATGAAGGATGATTTATCCAAGGTAAAAAAAAAAAAAAAGAATATACAGTTTGTCTAATGAGTTTAAAAAATGAAATAAGAATTTTACTGTGCAAACTGAAAATAAAACAGCTGCTAAGCAAGCCTTGCAGGACCGGCTCACAAGCTTCTACAGATGCTGATAATACTCATTTTGTTAAGATCTTAGTCTCTGCTCTCACCTCAGTTGAAGGGGTTCCACTATTTAAAAATGGTGGCTGGTCCACTTCAAAGTGCCATAGATGATCTTACCAACTCCAGATTTATTAACTACTGGCATTATTTCAAATATAGACAAATTTAGATTCAGGTTAACAATCCCACAGCTGATAAATTATGGAATCTGATTTGAATGCAAGTCAACATGACTCTATAGTCCATGCCTTTCCATAATCTGTACTGCATCCAAATGACAGGAAGAGATTTCTACCTTATTTTGTCATTCTGTACCTGAATGCTGAAGAGTATGAAACAGATGTTTACCTTCAGTGAGAGTTATGTTGTGCATCCATATCGATGACTCTTATCGCCATATGTACATAGAAATAGGATGTGTTTTCTCCCACAAAGAGAAAGGGAATCCTTGAAAAAGTAATTAACACCTCTGTGATCCTTCCTTCATTGTGACTCACATATTATTTGCCTTTCTAGTGGGTCAAATTTCCTGAAAGTAGTGCCTTTTCTTGCTACCTTCATGTCCTCATTACACAATTCACTACAATCTGAATTCCACTCACCACTGCTGAAATCATATTCTAATTGTCCAAACCAACTGACACATCATCAGATAGAGAGATAGCCTCTCTATCTCATTTAACACTGATGATCATTCTGTCCTCATGAAACCATGAATTTTTAGTTTTTCTCCTTCCTCCAGCTGCTCTACTAATTTTCTCAAAAGGCTTCTCTTTCTCTGTCTACTCCTAAAACGCTATTGTCTTCTGGGTTTAAAGTCCAAGTTGCTATGCATATTAAAAATCCTTAAGCTGAGCAATATCATCTAAATGCTGATTCCTGCTGGAAGAATATTCTCCAAGGGTTCCTGTCTTATGCAGTAAGGCATTGACTGACCTTTGTCTGAAACTACCATTTTAAAAGACAACAGTTAGTAACACAGACATATTGTCTCCTTCTGGATAAAAGGACATGTCTGTTTATAGACTTGGAAGATATAACTTACCCCCACCCCAAACAAAAGCAACCATGCTTATTTGCTCATTACAAAAGATCTGGGCTTCCTCAGCAAAGATTTCCACATTTGTAATATAGCCACTTATTGTGAAGGTACCATTTGGGCCTCTATGATTCATCCTGCAGAAATTGGATCTGTGGGATATATGATGATATTTTGGCTACTGTAATTTATGTGAGTAATAAACTGACCTTCATTTTGATCCAGAAGTTTCATATTTTACCTTTAGTGTCCATGATCCACTAAACTATGGTGCGCAGCTTGTTAATTTAAAAGTAAAATAAAGTATCAGATTCCTCACCATTCTTAATTCTGTGTTCTAGTTAGAGCAGTATAGATTGTAAACAGAAGGAATCAAAGAAAGAGGGATGAAAGTATAAAAGAATATATATTCTTTTGAGAAAGAAAAAGGAATGATAGATGTTTAGGAGATAGAATTATAGAAGGGAAGGAGGAAGGAAGACTAGGAGGAGGGAAAAGAGAGGTATGAAAGGAAGGGAGGGAGGGAGAGAAGGGAGGAGGAATAGGTAATAGTCTTTCAGGAATATTCCAAACAAATTTTGCCTAAACAGATTCCAGTCTTAGAGCTTAAAGTTGAGTTGTATTAACATCCTCCAAAAGAAAGGACTTGATGTGGAAGAGTGGTGATCTGAAATAAAATTTGGGTATTGCTACAAAAGAAGGGGCCATTAATTGAGAATTATCAGATGCCTTTGGCACTCCTGAATCATTACCTCTAAGTATATTTGTACTCCAAACCAGTATTTTGATTCCCTTCATGGATAACTGAACTGTCCCATATGCACCTGAAACTTTGCATACCTCTTTCATTTTCTTTTCTCTGAAGCATCTGTCCTGGAAAATAGCACAAACATGCACATAGTCAGCCAACCCCTAAATATGAAAGCTGTTCTAACTTCTACTTGCCTTCTAGTCTGACACATAATAAATTACTAACTCCATTCGAATCTATTTCTATGTAATAATTTGGACCATCCTCTTCTCTTACATTCCCATCAGGATGTTCTTGATCCAAGTCATCATTATTCATCTCTTGTGTTACCATAATGTCACCCTAACTGGCATTTCTGCTTTTAATTTTGGATGCCTCTAGACTATTATCCATATTACTGCTAGATTTGTTTTTGGAAAATAAAAATTTTAACTTGTCTGAACCATATTTAAAATACTTCTCATGTCATCAGATTAAAAAAAGACTCTTTAATATGGCTCTGCATAATCTATTGTCTATATCCTTTTCACTCTAGCCATTCTCTACAAAATTTAATATTCTCAATCATGCCAACTTGTCTCTGACTGTCCACTCTGCCTGAAACTCCCTCCTTCCAACTAAGTCTAGGTAATTCCTGCTTCTCTAAACCTATGACTAACTTCAAGCTCCAATCAGCTCATCATTTTCTGATTGCAACTTAGGCTGAGTTAAGGTGCTGCTTTTCTCTCTACTTATCTGAGTCTTTGACTTCCAATAAGTGCTTTCACTAATATATACATCACTGTATTGTCATCAATGACTTTTTTTTTCTTTTTGCTCTAGTAAACTGTGAGGTCATTGATGATGGGATTCTAACTCATGTATCCATCATCCAACATGGTCACTGAAGCAAAATGGAGAGTCAGTGTCATCAAATGAATACAATTTTCACAGTGCACACTGAGTGGGTATTGCATTTGCAGCACAGCCATGTTGGCTGCCTACAATGTCTGTAGTACACCAGTTGCTAATAAGTATTTTAAATATTACTCTTTAGTACATGGACATTATCTCTGTACATATCACTTGGCATGTAGGGTGACTAATGCTTTGCATTAAGAACTTGTATTAGTACCTAGTTCTAGTGATAGATGTTTGATGGTGCCAAACACACCAGGATTTGTGGATGTGAGATTTTAATGTAGACAAGATTATACTCTATTGCTCTATTGCTCTAACTACAAAAATCAAAGTTTGTCAGTTGAAATAATGAAGATCTTATTAATATGAAGTGAAGTGGTCAATCAATGTATTCAGAGTATGGAGGGGTAGAAATACCACTATCTTTTAGCTCTCATTACCTTTTAGATCGTTCTAGTAATTTTAGAATATATTTCTATTAATGAATTATATTATTCCTAAATTAATATTTTAAAGTGACAATAACAATAGTTAATGTTTACTGTTACTTATTACATGCCAGGCACAGCTCAAAACACTTTACGCTCAGTATTTATATGATTCAATTTACTTCTCTCAACATGATGGAGGTATTCTCACTGTGTTTGCCAGTATATTAGCATTCCATTACTGTGTAACCAATTGCCACTAACTCTGGTTTTAAACAATGCCTGTTTAAATTTTGGGCTGGAGTCCCTTGCTTAGTGTCTCATATGGCATCAGTATGAATTGGCATCTCATCTGAACCTCTGTATCCTCTTCCTAGTTCTGAAAACTGTAGAACTGTAGAATTGCTGAAACTGTAGAACTCGTATAGGCCCAGAAAAGCCCTTTTATACTTTCAGTCTCTTTTATTTATTTCTCTGCCTTTGACTTCTACTTCCACCTCAAAGAGTTAAGATGACAAAGTCAAACTATTCAATCAATTCTCATTTGATTAACCCAAGGTCAATTGATCAATAGTTTCTCTAACATATGTAAAATTTTCTTTGCCAGGCTATATAATCATGACAGTGATGATGCTTCATCTATTCATAGGATTTGCTTATACTCAACAGGAAGGAACTATAGAAGGGTGGATATTGTTGCCTACCTCAGGAGTGAAGAAACTTCAAACACATTTGAATGAAATACAGAGTTAGGAATTAAGACTAGAATATTCAAAGTTCTCGGTACTACTGAGTTCTCAAAATTATACTATTCAAAGTTCTTGACATTAATCCCTCTGATGATTTTCTGATCCAGAGGATCCATGTCTTTGATGACCAAGTTGGAATACAGAATCTTTACCCCTTCACACTAGTTCACTTACTTTTAGAAAAGGGACAATTTCCTTCTCTTTACTAAATTTTTTTCAAAACCCATATCAAGTTAACTTCAATCCATATATAGCTGTTAGACTATTTTTTTTAAAACTACAGCTTTTATCAGACCACTCAGCCTCAATTCTTTCAGTTTGCTTTTCCCTCTTGCCACATCAAATCCAAATAGTCTGATCCAACCCTACATGTTCATCTTTATTTAAACTCCTACCATGTATTTAAACTCCTTTATTTAAACTCCTACCATGTATTTCAATGGTCCCTCTCTGCCACACACATTATGACCCTGTGGGAGTACATACTGTTTTCTTGGCCTCGGATGTATTTCCTCCTTGATATCCCTTCTTAAAACTTCAGCTTCAGTCCTTCTAAGAAACCTTTCCCAACTCTTTCTGCATACACTGATCCCACCCTTCTAAGAATTCCTATTGCACTTCAAGTCAACAGCACACAGATTAGCATTTGATTATACTCTAATTTTTCATGGATGTTTGTTCTGTTTACCCAACTAGTTTGTTGTAAGTTGCTTTGGACAGGACCAGACGATTCTTTTTTGACAACCACCACTATCATGAGAACAGTATAAAAATCACATTGCAGGCAGTCAACACATATAGGTTGATTAATGGAGTTCTCCCAAGTTGGATTCTTCTTTCTCAGCCCAAGAAAATTTACCCAGTGTTTAGAATGCAGCTTCAGTTCATCCAAAGATGCAAACTGTTGTCATTACGCATTCAGTTTGGTTTTGGACATCAGTACCAGGAATCTGTATGGCCACATGCCTTCTCAATCTGGAATAGGCCACTTTTACCCTGGGGCTAAAGGCAAACAGCCCAAGCTTACAGAACAGACTTTTCTGACATTCCATTTGCTTGCACATTGTTCCCACCAATTACTCCCAGAACTTTATTTTGATTAGAAATAAAAAGACATGATATTTGAGGATTTAGGTTTATATGCAAAGCTAAAACAGAACATCTAAATTTGTTTGCTTTCTGAACAAAAATATTAGGAAATGCGATGATATAAGATGCTCAAGAGAAGCAAGAAGTATGAAAGGAAAAAAACAATGAAAACTACTTGTGCGCAGTGCTGGATTTTGAATTGATTTTAGCATCTTGGGAATAAGCTTGGCGTTGACAAGAGTATTCAGGAAATGACTATACCAAGTTTCTATTTATTATATTCCTTCTGAAAAATCTACAGTCTTACTAATTTAAATTATTTGTGATCCTGTCAGAATTACTCCTTTTGTGCCTGTAGGTATATCACAGCACTTAGAAGGAACTGACATAAGATGAAAGATTTCTTTCTGCTGCATTTTTTTCTGCTGCATTAGTAGGGAGACCGAATTGTATTACTGTGGCTTTCTATACCTTCCTCGGTGTCCTCGTCTTCCATGATGGCCAGTGAGAGCATCAATAAAGTAATAATAATAAATTACTAATTACCAATAAATAATAACAAAAATAATAATAAGTTACTATCTACAGGGATTTAATGTTATTCAGAATAGAATAATAAAAAAATCAGTATTTTATTATTTTTTCTCTACAATTATAAAAGCAGGTAAGACATACCACTTAGGAATCATATTTAACATGAAGGGGAAACACACATCCAACCCTTGCCTCAAATATCAAATCAAAACCTTCATCTGGATCCTCTCCAGGTATTTCAATGTGTTTCTGTTTTACTGTAAAGCATAGTGGTGCTCTTTTATTCCTGAACTCTTGGCTGCTGCTCTCTCCCAAGCTAATTGAGCTCATGTATCTGTTCTGATGATGTGCTTTCAAGCAAACAAGCCAAGCTGCATCTGTGGGAGTCAGATGGAAAGATTCACACCTTGGTTCTCCAAGCACAGAATCTGGTCTTGGTTTGGGATTTAGAAAGACAAGAGATAGGGTAATAGCCAACAAAGACAACAAGGATGTTTATTAGGACAACCATCCTTCAGCAGAACAAAGTAGGCTAGGTGTCTCATTTCTTCTTCTCAGGCACTCATTTTACTAAATGAAACCAAGTGATTTACAGCAATATAGGTAATGGGAAATGGAATGAACACTTATTAAGGTGTTTCTATTTATCAGGAACCATGATAGGAACTTTAATTTGTTCTTTTTTAACTGCCACAATTTGAGGTAGATATTAACATGAACATTTTAGAGATGAGAAAACCAAGCTTTGTGGAGTATCAATAACAGAGGTCATAAAGATTAGTGTCAAAATTAAAACTTATTCTTTCTAACTCCCACAATTTCTCCTTCTTTACCATTCCTTACTACTCATTTAACAGGTTTACCACTATTTCAATACTGAACTGAGATGTAAAGAATATCCAGCAAAGCAAAAGCTAGAGCCCTATTATTTCAGAGTTAAATAGTCTCGGCATGCTAATGAGCTCCCTTAGTCTAGTGTCAGCAAAATAACACTGTTAGAAAAATTATTCACTAACTCATCTGTCTGACACAAAGTCCCTTTTTAATTTCCCCCTCACTGAGTTCTGAAAAAAAAAAAAGAGTACTCAGATACAAGTGTCATTACTAGTCTTCCCAAGTTTTCATTTTTATTTTTTAGCTCTTTTCTATGCCTATTTCTATTTATTTCTATGACGCCTATCACCATGGTGTCTAAGTATCCAGACAAACACATTAAACTAAAACAAAACATATGAGAGAATTGAAAAGGAAAGCTTCCCAGATCTCTCTCCTCTGGAGCTAAGTTTTGTTGATTTAAAGATAACTGATTGAGTTGTGAAGCCCTGGGGCTATGCTGGCAGAGTTAGGAATAGGCCTTGATGACAATTTGCTATTATTTAACCATGGAAATGATGATTTACCTACAAACCATTCTGGGATAGAAGAGGAAAGGATACCCAAAAAAAGAAGACACGGAAGTAATATTTTTATAAATGCTTCATCACCGAGGATATCATCTCAAGATAACAGAGTGAAAACAAGAAACCTAGAAGGCATGCAAGAATTGTTTTCTGTAACTGTTCCCATTCTATTTCACTTGTTTATCCAAATCATCCCAATATTTGTGGCCCTGAAAATGCAAGCACCTACAGAAAGGTTGTCAGGGTATAGCAAAAAAGTCCAGTCAAAATGTGGGGAGAAAACTAAAAAGCCACTTCTCCAAAGAATAAATACAGATGGCCAATAGGCATATGAAAAAAAAAAATGTTCAGCATCACTTATCATCAGGGAAATGCAAATCAAAACCACAATGAGATACCACCTTACACCAGTAAGAATGGCCCATATCAAAAAAATGGGTAACAAGTGCTGGTGTGGATACAGAGAGAAAGGAACACTCTTATACTGCTGGTGGGAATGCAAACTGGTCCAGCCACTATGGAAAGCTGTGTGGATTACCCTCGAACTACTGAAAATGGAGCGACCATTCGACCCAGTAGTTTCACTTCTGGAAATCTACACAAAGGATAGAAAACCACTAATTCAAAAAGACTCAGATGCTTGTTGCAGCAGTATTTGTAATAGCCAGGATATGGAATCAACCCAAATGCCCCAAAACAGACGAATGAATCAGAAATTTGTGGTATATGTACACAATAGACTATTACTCATAAATCAAAAAAGACAAATTTAATGCATTTGTGATAACATGGATGGACCTAGAAGGAATAATGTTAGTAAAAATAAGCCAGACAGATAAACAGAAATACTGGATGATCTCACCTATATGCAGAATATAGGGAAAACAAGCAAACAGACAAGGACAATTTAAAACTGTCAGGAGAACTGAAGCATAGAGCAGAGAAGGGGAGAGGGATAAAATCAGGGGAGGGATGGGTACAAGAGATTAAGATGATGGATCACATGTAACAAGGTGGTAGGAGACCCTTGGGGTACACAATGATGTAAAATATATATATATATATACATATGTACAATCAATTAAAAAAGTAAAATTAATTTAAAAAAGAAATATACTAGTCTAAATGTCGTGTCATATAAATGTGGTCTATATAACTGTGAAGCTAGTAGTCACTTTTTTAATGATAGGAATAGAAATAACGGTGCTGGAATTGTGGTTAGGGAGAATGAACTTCTGCAGAAAATGAGAAAGTTTACTAACTTCTATTTTACAAACATTTTTAAAGTCTCATCCTCCTTCAAAAGTTTGATATTGCCTTTTTTCCCTCACACCTCATCACAGGTAAGATCCCATCCAGTCTTTCATTGTGGAGGACTGTCTTCACTACAAAACCCATGGACTGCTTTGGAAAGACTCATCAACTCGAGTGAGAAACACACAGACTCCTGACTGACACAGGCCCAGTGTTTCTATGCCAGGGGCAAAACTGGAATAAGGACCTCTATAAAACATAAATCTTGTGCATTTTTGATGGCTGCTTTGTTGTTTTTTTCTTTTATACATCAAAATAAATCTTCAAGGTGGCTACTAGAACTTGCAGATTTGGACAAGACCCCTGTCAAACACTCTTTCTAGATTCTATGCCGTCTCTTACACACATGGCCCATGCTCCCTGTTCTTTTATTTTTCTGAAATTGGCTGTTAAACATATTTTAAGTAATGTTTACTGACTTCTCTGATGATAAATGTATAAATACTCTTGAATAAAATTTAGGAAATCCTGAGGAGCTAAATGACAAGTAAATAGGTTCACAATCCTATTCTTTTATGAGCATATTAACACAAATCGTGATATTCTTGTGTTTATTCTACTATTTTCCAGTAGGTTTGGAGATAATTATTTCTTTCTTTTACTTCTATTTGTAATTATTTTTGAATGATTGGGAAACACTTTTTTAACATCTATTTCCTCAATGATCAAAATAAAATATAAAGAGTTATTCTGAGTAACTCCTCCCCACATTTCTTTTATTGCTCATTTCATACCCCACCTGTCTCTCAACTTAATGTAATTTGCATTTTAGTTAGTATTTTTATGACAAAATTATTTTTCAGTTATGATGTTTTTCATTATGAGTAAAGTATATAAAATTATTCAGAAATTTGTATTTCAATTAATGTTCACTGGTTCCATTATCCATTGCCTTTCTCTTTCTTAAGTTCTATATTTTGGCTCTTTCTCAGTTAGCTAGGCTCTTGAGCTACAAAATCAGTCAATATTTTAAATTGGAATATCTAAATACTGTGTGTGTGTGTGTGTGTGTGTGTGTGTGTGTAGTGTAGTGTAATATATATCCCCTGGGTCTTACATAGCTGACAGTCTTTGTATTATAAATAAAATGTCATTTTGTACTTTCAGTTTTACAGCACAACTATTCTCATTCAAATTTATATAACCATTGTTCTGTGTCCAAATGTATCCAAAATCAGCCTGAATTTCTTCCTTTTTGCCTGTATTAACATAGTAATTTTCCCTTTCCAAGATATAATAATGTTTCTTTGATTATATTCAAAACAAAGTAACACTATCCAACTCCATAACTAGGAAATAGTCCAGTTATGGAAGTTTTATTCAGTTATGATTTTCTTATCATTACTATTCCCATTGTTCTATTTTTCTTCCTGGGGAACCTTAAATCTTTATACTCTATCATTCTGCCTACCATATTTGTGCTATTCTCACTCACCCTTCTTATTGCTTTACTTTCTCCTCTGCTTTTGAGAAGAAATTATCAGATTTATTCTCTGCACCAATGATTCATTTTCTATATCATTATTTCCATTATTTTTACTGTATCGACTAGGATATACATAGTTATCACATTTTATGTTTTCTTGACAAATTTCTTTATCTTACTATACCCATTTCTTTCTTAGCTTAAAATGCTTTTTATTTCCATCTTTAAAGAGTTCTCTGTCATAGAAAGATCCTGAATTCTTAAGCCCACTTGGAGGTTAACATGTGTAATTGCTTACATCTAGCAGGCATTATCTAGAGAAGCTATGTACCCACAGTCTCTTGAAGTCTCTGAATTTGTGGAATACAGAACAACTAGATGACAGACTAGGACTCTCATTAGCATTTCTGAGTTGTTTTCTCTTTCCTTGTACTCCATATCACCATCAGTGACACCTCTCTGTCACACTCACTATAGCCCCACCTGACAAATATCCACAGTCTATACCTAGCTTTTTATAAGTCAGAATCACCAATTAGATGGTGAAACAGAGGTGTAAATTTGGAAGGATTATACTGTGAAATAAACCAGATATGAAGGAACAAGTATGCTTAAGTGTTTGCACGCACACAAACACACACATACACACACTAGTCTCCAGTTTGATAAAAATATTGTATTATCTATAGACTATGGGGGTGGATGCAATGGAACTCCCTATTTCTCATTGACTGAACATAATTCATCAATTATATTTTTCTAATCGAGTCCACTGATCATATAATTAATAATTTCTTCAAGAAGTTTTGTCAATATGTTTACCACCAACTTGAGTTTTAAGTTTTCTTTTTTTTATGTTTAATACTCTTCTGAATTATAATACTTATACTACTGGGAAATTTGGAAGTTTTTCAATAATGTTGACTAGATGACATTTTAAAATCAGGAATATCTCTAAGATCATGGAAAATAACTAGGATTAGCCTTCCTTTGATACTGGGCCATTAACAGTAGATACATGCATTTGATAAAGAGCTAGCTACTTTCCTGTTACCATAGATTTGCTGATTTTACAGAGAGCTAAGGAGCGCCTTGATTAGCATACCTGCCTGACAGGACTTCCTCCCCACCAGGAGTTCCCTTGGCAGGAAGACATAGGATAGAAGGGTACATAAGGAGAGTTGAATCAAAGAGAGATGATCAGCCATTTTGGAATCAGCTATTTTTGGAGAAAAGATGGAAGACCTGAGGCCATGAGGAAGGGCCTCAGTCTGGGGCTTTTGCCCAGCCTGGTAATTTAGGCATCTAGTAGCTTAAGCTGAATGTGCCTGCTGAAAGCTAAAGAGGTTGGAGATTTGAACTCTGTGTTGGAGTTTGTCTTGCTGAATTTGACTTGGAAATGTCCAGAGAGGCCCTGTGTGCCAGGCTGGAGAAGCAAATGAACTTTGCTGGTGATAGGGTGGGTTACCCCGCCCTGGGTGTCATTGTCTCCTGTTTAAAATTGCAGATTTCAAGGAAGGTATGCTAAAATGTGAGAATGGCCTCAATTAGAATTTCCTTTCAGAAAGATACAAGGGGAAGGAAGAAGTGAAACAGGTTTTTTCTTTGTAATGTAATAATTCAGGAGCTGTTTCTGGAAAGCAGGAAAAACAGAAAGAAGGTATAAGGAGTTTGAAACAAAGAAAGGGAGATTCTATGCAATGGAGATTCAGATTCAGGTTTGGTTTCTGCCATTCTGTAGGATGAAAATGTGAACCATGTGATTGAGCGTGGCCATGTGGTCAAGACCTGGGGCCTGCAACCTTTGGCTGGCCCGGGCTAGCCGCATGTGTGCTAAAGGCTGTTAAGAAGTTTGCAGATTTAAACTCCGTGTTGGAGTTTGTTTTGCTGAGTTTGACTTGTCTCTGAAAGAGGCTGTGCAAAAGTTAGGCCTGAAAAGAAAGTGAACTTTGCTGTATCTGGTACCATGAAGTTTCTTCTACTACCTGGAGAAAGATGACAAGGAGAAGATGGCATGGAAGAGAAGGAGCACACCAAAGGAGGAGGTCTTCAAGCATCTGGAGATGACCTCTAACTGGCTGATTTTGGTGAGATGATCAGGACTGAGAGACTGAGGGTTTTTAGGTAATCTGGGAAAGGACTTTGGACAATATTGAGAAAGGTTTTGGACAATGTTAATTAAAGTAATCTGAGTTTTACTTACATGTTTCTTTTGTAGTAATTAGAAGATAACGTTGTTAGGAATAAATTAGTCTGCACTGATAGTCTTGCTTTGACTTGGTATTTTGGTTAAGAAGGCTGGGGATGGTGGAAAGAACCCATGAAGTCTTTTCTTTTTATCCTATTTCACTGGTTCTGTACTATGAAGTTTCTTTCTACTACCTGGAGGAGGACCAAAAGAAGACAGCATGGAGGAGCCAAGCCCACCAAAGAAAGATGTCTACTTTTGGAGCACGTGTGAATGAACTTGGAAGGATTGGACAAGTGGTGAGGTTAAAAGGGCTAAAGAACTGAGGGTTTTGGACAATGTTGAGAAAGGTTGTGGACAATGTTGAAGCAATCAGTTTTTCTTATATGTCTCTGTAGTAAATAGGAATTCACTGTGTTTAGTATAAATTAGTCTAAACTCTACGAGTCTTGTTCTGGCTTGGGATTTTAGTGAGGGGCTGGGGATGATGGAAAGAACCCACAAGTTTGGATATCTTTAGATATTAGGGTAAATTGAGGCAGACTGGTGTAACATGTAGACTGGAGGAGTTATAAAAGTTACATTTGAGGCCAAGTGGCTATAAGTACAAAATGTAGTTTCTAAGTTTTGGGTTTTGTTTTTTATTTTTTGTTTTTGCATTTGGGCGGGGAGCTAAGAGAAAGCTGCTGGTAAGCAGCAGGGAATTCCATAACAAAAGAAAGGCATCAGTGAAAATACAAAGTGGCCTGTGAAGGCATCTACCTGCAGGAGGTATAGGATTTGAATCTGCCTGGGAGAAGGAGGCAGGTGAGTTTGAGTTTAAGCTAGAAAGTCTCTTTCACCAGTAACAGTTTGCAAGTCCTTCACCAGATAATATCTTGAGTTTCAAAGCAAACTACTCATCCTATAAATAAGAAAATTTTCCATTTTCTCAGTGTATACCATCATCATCATCATAGTAACAATAATACGATTTTGTGTTTATTCCTTCAAATACAGAATTCCACTTCACTAAAAATGTGTAGTATTATAAGAATTATATAATATCCATTATGTCCTCTTAAAATCTATTTTAAAAGTTCTGTTCTAATACCAGTTAAGATGACTCTCTACTTCAAAGTTTTTCAGCAAGCAATCTGTATCAGCATTTCTGAAGATAATTGAGCAAAAATATACATACTGCTCTCTTTTCCATTCCTCGAGAAAAACTCTGGTTGCATGTTCAGATTATAACCAAGGAAACCACCAGTCATTTGGAAGTCCCAAACAGCAACTGCAGACTAAATATCTAAGGAAGAAAAATAATATAGAAAATGTAAGTGTACGAGAAGGAAGTGTTGAAAGGAGAATTAAGCACATACACAGATTATCCAGTAGGAAAGGAAAGAAGTGAAAAGAGTGGAAGGAGCACCAGATTTTGAATCGGAAGAATAAGCTCTGGCTTTCATGTCTCCTAGTAATGAGTTAAACTGAATAAATCATGTAATATCTCTGACCCTCTCTCTTAATTTTTGAAATAGGCTCATTATAATATTCATTTCATACTATTATTACCAGACTATATCAAAATACTCTATAGTAAAATGTTTAAAAATGTCAAAATGAAATATGGTAATGCTACAATATGCTGCAAATATAACTGAAATAAGTCTCATACAAAAGGACAAGTATTGTGCAAGTCCAAACACAAAATGCCTATAATAGGTATATTCACAGAGACATCATATAGATTAGAAATAACAAGGATCTGGGGAAAAGGGAATCATTATTGCTAAATGGTCAGAGACTCTCCAATGTGATCCAAATAAATGAATGAATGAGTGAATGAATGAATGCAATGGTTTTGCAACATTATGAAAGTACCATGCAATGTTATATCTAAAATAGTTAAAATGACAAATTTTCTATTTTAACACAATAAATTTTTCAGGCTTTTTTAAAAAAATTTTTATTTATTCATTTTTATTTTTGGAACTAGGTCTCACTACAGGCCCCAGGCAGGACTCGAACCATGATCCCTAGCCCCGGCCGTTTCATAGGCTGAAGCTTACAGGCACGAGCCACTGTCTCCAGCCTCAGGTTTTTAAATATTATTTCACATGTATTCTTTAAACCATGAAGTTTGTTCAAGCACTAATTGCTAAATTTTGATGATTAAAGTTATTATATGACCATATGAACAAATGAAACAAATCAATTAATATAAGGATGCAATAAGCAAACATTTATATATACTCCTTCTACATGAGTTGCCATGGCTATAAGACACTAGAGAGAAAATTACCCAATGGAAGGACAATCCCATCTATCATTTTAAAGTGAGCTTTTGGGATGTGTCTTTTGATTTTCTTGTAGTAAAGACATACACACGATGATCTATTGCATAACGGTACCATATGTGAGCATTCCTCTGATAGCTATGATGGAAATGAATGCTACAAAATACAGTTTCTCCACTAAGGAAGCATGAATCAATAGAACATAAATAAATTTTCTTTTTTCAAAACTCACTCAATATCCCAAGAGTTGCTGCTTCCAACAGAATTTTCCATCATGCCTGAGGTTACAGCTTTCCTCAGGTTTTATCAAAACTGCTGGACCTTGTAGAAACTGAGGAATAACACTCTTGCCTCCCCACATTGACTCCTCTCCCCGACAATTCAGAATCAATCCACTTTCACTTTAACTTTCATGAAGCAATCTTATTCCCAGAGGGAATGACTGAGATCACCATCCCATTCCCAATAGTTAAACCTATCAACAGTGTTATGATAAATTTGCTGCCTACACCAAATACGAAATTGGGATGGCTTCAGACTAAGACCTTAGAAGAAAAGAAAGTCATAGTTAATTCCCCAAACTATAATAATTTTCATTTGTTGAATATTTTATCTCAGATGAATCATTTTATTTGTTGTAGTCACTTCCTAGTTTGATAAGTTAATTTAAATTGTACTAAGCAAAATTTGAGCTGAATTACTGCTTTATTTTTTGTCGTCTTCTTGGGTGTTTCTCAAATCATCTTATGAATGAAGCCTCTTGCACTGAATTAAATTTAGCAAGTATTTTGGAGAGTCATATTATAGACTGCAAGTACTCCATGACATGGTGTTACAGCAAAGCTGTAGATAGCACCAATTCTTGACTGCAAGGATTTATAATCTAGAGAGATCATTCATATACTTATTCAAATCTTAGGAGGTTTATGGCTTTCCCTTGAATATACTCATTTTGCAGTTAGGACAATTTTACAGAGAGAAGAGTCATGCCTCAGTGGTAAGATTACTTATCTACGTACCCTGGAAGCAATCAATGTATTGATATAGGATTACTGACATGCTTACTAGAACAAATACTTCGAGGGTTTGCTTCTTATTTAGGCATATGTTCTTCAATCAAAGAGAATTTTTATCAGCACTTATGTAAAATACATTATATTCCTTTTAACAAGACTGATTCAGGGATTGAAAATGGAAACATAATCAGGGTTGAAAGGGATTGAATACTGCCAACTAGAGTTAGAAAGCATGAGTTTTTAATTCTGTTCTGCTTAGTAGCCAGGTGAACTTGAAGGAGACATTTAGTCTCGCTGAACTTACAATACACCTATGGAGATTAGAAATAATGAAATGTGGCATTCTAATTTTGGCAAAGACTAAAGAAAATATTAAGCCTTTCACAAAGTAGGAATTCAAAATGTTAGATTAAGTTGATTTGCAAGACTCATCTTTTCAATATAATCTTTCACTTATTAATAATAAAAGCACATATGTATTTAATGTTGTGCATGCATCAGCATAAAAAGTATTATATTGTTTATTTGGTCTGATTAATCTTTAGATCAACAGCAACTTAAGGACTAGTGACAAAGAAATTCAGACTTCATGGAACAGCTCATCTTCAAACAATGTCTTTTTTGTCCAGAATTTTATTAATTTGTAACCTTGATCAGAAAAAGAAACAATTCTAGCCTATGTTGCAGGAAATGGCAATTATTTGAGAACCTGCTTTCATTATACATTGTTTTGCTTAAAGTCCCAGTTCCCAAGAACCTGTCAAGGATGTTAAGTGAGAACCTTCTGTATTTACGCGCATTAAACTAGAAGTAGAAAAGACAGCATTTGAACCTTTACTGTCTGACTCGAGAATTTTTGCAATTAATCATAACACAAACTACTTCTGAGTAAATTGCAAGCTTCTAAATCTAGTAAGAATAAAACTTTTTTTTTTTTCATTTGTTTTCTGTTAGGAAAGATGTTTTCCCTCCCCTGCAAGGATATTATTTTTCTCTCACAATGGAGCTATGACTTTCTTTGGAGAAATTTTAGCTCTTGCTTTTTTCTCCCTCACTGTCTTCTGCATGAAAGCAGGAATATTCATCTGGTTGCTGTGGTTGGGGAGTCAGATTTTAGGCCAAGATAATTTATTCAGTTCTGCATTTTTGACCCAGTCCCCTACACAGTGTTTCCCATATCTGCCTGGCAGGCTTATCATTGCCCTGCTGCTACTATGACCAGGTACGATTCATTCATGGAGAAAGAGTAGGAAATCGGTATGTGACCTTGCTTCCAAGTTATCTGAAATCATTCTAATGTATTAATGTCTATCAAATGTCATATGTATTTCTAAATTGGTTCAACACCAGGAGGAGACAGATATAATTAGCCATTAACTTCAAGTTTCATGCACATTAAATTTAGCCAGTTGCATGGTCATTTAAAAAACTACTTAGAGAATAAACTATAATTGATGAATGAACTTTTTGTGCCAAGAATCCAATTCTTTTCTAAGATTAATATTATCAAATACAAAATGGATAAAATGAGTTCTGATATGAGAGAGAATATTTAAGAACAAGAGTTTTCAGAGCCAATGAAATCCTGGTTATAATATCGTCATCAATCTATTCACTTAATCTTTAAGTCGCTTAATAACTCTTAGCCTAAGTTTCACACCTATTACATTGAAATAATAGTTCTTCATTTTAGGGTTGATCTGAGAATCAAGCTGTTAGTAAATAACCAACATATGCTTAATATACAAGGAACACTCAATAGCTCATGTCATTATTATTATCATTATTATTATTATGCACTCTCATCATGATTTAATAAACAAGCCAGTAATTATTTTTTCTTAGATAGTAGAAAATAAAGAAATTAATTCAGAGTTTGGTAAGAAAGAACTCAATAAAAATAGAATGGGTTTCTAAACTGTAAATTGTGTCCATCATTTTAATAGATACATTTAATAGAAAACTTCTACTTGAATTGTTATTCATCAAGATCATTTAAAATAGAGTCAAGAAACCATCACAAGTTTTGGACTATTTACGTGGGACAGAGGGTATTTATCTTGGATCTCTTCAATTAGAAAAAGGGATATTAAGATTTGACACAACTTCAATTATAACGAAATTTTACTTTTTTTTGTCAATTGATAAACATGTCATATCTAGAACAAAATTGATGCTATATTTAGGTTCAAATTAATTTTCTTCTTCCTTTATTCCATAAATATTTTGATTGTGAATATTGGTTATAACATTTCTCAACACTTAATGACCACTATTATTACCCCCTTTCAACTATAGCCAACTGCAGATTTAGAAGTTAAGTAACAGTTACTACCCTTGTCCTCTAATTACTAAAAGCATGGTGCTAAAAATTCATACTCAGTAGCTGGGAAATACAGTTTTGATGGACAATTTCTGATATTTTTATACTTTTGTTGAACCCATAGTTTTCATGCATGGCATGCTATATTTCCAGCTGGTGACTAAAATAAAAACCCACCAGTAAAAGGAAATCAGAAAATATTCTCGTATTCAAAAATATAAGTTGAACCTGTATTACTCTTTCTTCTGCATGTTTGTTTGAAACAGCAAGGCAAATTGAATAACAAGGAAATTCAGAACCAGGCATACTAAATGATTATATGTTGGAATAGTGAAGGGAATTTGGAAATGGTATTAGGGAATTCTTTAGAAGTACATAGAAGTGGAAACCTTTCCTTCATTGCTGTTGATATTGTGTTGTATGCTATGTTTCTGTGTTGACTCCAAAAATTCAAGATAGACTTCAAGTTGGTGAAAACAACAAAATCTTTTACCAGATTTCAAAGGGCACATAATATGGAAATGTTCTTATTTTCTGTAATACACTACAATGCGGAAATAATGTTATTTATATATGTTTCTATTAATTATAGCTGATTAAGAAATGAGGCAGGTGAAACTAACACTAGAAGATATTAAATGATTACAAAATCAACTAAGTGAGATGGACACTGAACAGATCTATTAAGCATTATACAATCTCAACTTTTATCAAAGTCAAAATTTGGAAAAATTTCTAATTATCTGGAGAGATGAGAGTAAATACTCTCTGTTACTTTATATTTTTAAAGAAAACTTGCATAAGACTTGCTACATGTCAATCCCACTCTGCACTCTTGTATCTACTAACCTCATTGACCCTCCATATAAAGCTTTGGTAGAGATCCCACAATTATCCTCATTTTACAGATGAGTAAACTGAGGGACAGAATGATTAAGTAGTTCCCTCAAGATACAAGATAAGAAATATCAGAAATATAATCTGAACCAAGTAATTTCACTTCCAAAGTTTGCACCCTCAATGACTCATCTCCCCTTCTTGTGGGAAGCTCAGAAGCCCTTTCTTTTCTAAGCCCAAGTCTAATGAAAGTAGACTGCATTCTAGTAACCTGCCTGTGTCTTCTCTTTGTGGGGTTTGATGACAAGAATGTTTGCATTCCCTGCTGAGAGAACTACAAAGCAAGTGCAATCTTGCCTCCTTGGTTTCAAAAATGTATTCAGCACCACCTTATGGAGTTTAGAAGAGCTCATTGGGTCTTTGGGAATTTTCTTGTTTCAGTAACATAAGTAGAATTGGCTTCTGCACCTTCAAAGAATGTCAGACAGATGAGGGCATCAACTTGAGTGTTTCAAAGGTCTACCACTGACGGGAAGAGATGTGTTTGCTATCTTTGTTGTCTCTGAGTAAAACAAAATATTCTGGGGTTAGCGACAAATGGTTTTGCATAGCATAATAATGCAATTTGGCCAGTTTGATTCAAAAGAATTTGGACAGTGGAATTAATTATACACGTCAGGATAAAATTAAAACAGTCCATAAGAAATAATAAACAAAACAGAATACATGACATACAAGTGTATTTAACTAAGACAACTGCCTGAGTTTTACTCCCCACATTTTCTTAACTGCTGAAGTACTAGGTTTCAAACTGATATTTTAAGGCTTCTGAGTGGATAAATACTAGCATGTTACCCAAAGGTATGGAAATACTACTTTTAAATATAAAGACCTTATCAACTCACATTAGTGAGACTAAACCATCTGTCATGTGACCGTATATTGAATTTGCTGTCTAATCTTTCCAGTCTAAGGATAAAATACTTCAGCATCGGTAGACAAATTGAAAAACTCTCTGTTAGTAGCAAGGTAGCTTTCAAGGGTTTTAGCAAAATCAAAATAAATTAAGCAATTTTAAAATTTGGATCACAAAGACAGGATGCGCTAGACTCAAGGTTTTAAGTTTCTGTGAAAGTTCTCTGGCTTGGTTTAAGGTCTTCTGCCTGATTTCATTTAGATCCCGAGTGTGTGTGTGTATGTGTGTGTGTGTGTGTGTGTGTGAGAGAGAGGGGGGGGGGAAGGGAGAGGGAGAAAGAGAGAGCAACAGAGGCAGACAGATACAGAGACAGAGAGAACAATAAAAAAAATATTTTTTCCAACAACATAGGACTTGGGAACTAATATTCAAAATTGTATAACAATTATTTTTCAACTTACTGAGAACATTGGACTACATTTTAAATGATACCATTCCACGTGACAAGTTTCAAATCAGGCCAATTAGTGATACCTCCATAGTGAAAAAACATTATCTGTTCTTTGAGTAAGGACCAGAAGATTAAAATGACAGAGAAAATCACACCATGGATTGCGAATAAATTTTCTAGATAAACTTCCAGAGCCTTGAGAACCAAACTGTGCTGCACAGGTAAACTGAGTCTCAGTTCAGGGGAGTATTTGATTGCAAAAGGGTTTCTCCTACACAGCCTACAGTGCTCACTGGAGTAACTAAGACAGGGAGTGTGTTGTCTTCCTAGGAAATCTCTCCAATCTGGAGTGAATTTCTGTCATTTACCAAACACACTCCACATAAATTATTCCAAACCATGTTTACTTACTTGGGTCTAAAATCGTGTAGATGGACAAAGCACACATGGCCATAGAGAGAGAAAAAATCCTGGTTGGACCTCAGCCCAGTGAATGCAACTTTTCCTTCTCCAAGAAGTTAAGTCCAGGTTTTAGCCCTCTGGCATCAGATGTGGCCACACAACAGAATATATTAAATTAGGAGGCTTTTTTTTTTTTTTTTTTCATTTTGGTCAAAGACATATAAATAAATGATCAGAAGGAGCAAAACTAATGTAAAATTGGAGAGTTTATCAAGAACAGAAGGAAAATACTATAGTTCTTAAAAATTGCATCCCAAGGTCATTCTCCTACAATTTTAACACAATCACAAAAATAGCAACTTTTTCTTTCAATCCGACTGTAGAATCTTAGGGATCTCCTGGCAGGGGAGGGGTTTGCACATATTTTCTCAGGGAATTGATAATACAAAGACATCTCTTTCAGGTAATAAGATGCATTTCTACTCAGTTCCTCAGTTTATTCAATCTGAAGGCTATATTCCTAGCTCACAAGACTAGTGTGAGAATTAATTTAGTAGTATTTGTAAGATCCTTCAAGATATTCACTAAAAGGTGCTAAAGAAGAATCAAATCTGGTGTGTAATATATCAAACATCCTGCTATGTATGTATGTATGTATGTATGTATGTATGTGTTTATTTTTTTATTTAACCTAATTCTAACCAAATATGTGGACATAGTTGGACATATCTGGAACTATCAGACAATGGACTTATAGTTTCTACACTATGATTCCTTTCTAGCTTGCTATTGCTATTGTATTTCTATTAAGTATTAACACAGAACTCAAACTGCAGCATCTTCTTTACAGTATTTTTTCATTTGGGGGAATGATTTTGGTCAAGGGCAAAAAACAATCTAAGAACCTCACAGCTGCCTGGTAAAGAAAAGATCTACCTTCCTGTTCTTCCCTGCAAAGAACACCAGCTCATTTGATCCTCTTCCTGTTTTTTAAATCCTCCATATCAGAGACAAATTCCTCCTGTACTTCATTTGGAAGATGGCTGCAGCCATCACTTCTGAATCCTTCTTGGGAGCCTCCAGTTCCATGCTGATTGTTCACCTTGCTGCACAACAACAATCATTGTGGCTCTGTGCTATCCTGCTCAGTCTTGTTTCTCAAAATCTATCCATTTCTGGTCCTAAAGTCTTGAAGTTCCTATTTTCAATCAGGACTCTAGGTTATCTGAAGTCTGAAGGGCAATGTGCAAACTCTAAGGCTGTGATCATTAGTAACTGTACCAAGACTACTTTCCTAAGGCAAGTGACAGCAACTTTATTTCCCAGACCTGTCATGCAAAGGACTTTGGGCCCACCATGGGTAGAGGGTATGTCAGAAGACCTTTTGTCCTACCCACTTCACTGCAGAGATAGCAGGCAGACAGCCTGTGGGCTTAGCTCCCCCCCATCCCCCCCCCCCCCCCCAAAAAAAAAAAAAAAAAACCCACCACATCAAGTTAAGTTTACATACCTTTTCCAGTGTGGCCCTTGCCACACTGAAAAGGAAAGTGGTACATTGGTCAGCACCAAATTCAAAATAAGGATTCAGATGATGTTTGTGCTGATGAGTCATTCCGGCAACAAATCTGTTGAGTCCCTATGATATCCCAGATAGTTGTCTCAGAAAAAGGAACACTACAGCAATCATATAAAACCTTTACCCTTATAGAACTCATAGTCCTGCATGGGGAAAGAATGAAAAAGTGTCCAGAGCATTTATATAAGCACAACTAGTCAATTTCATCAACATAGGCCAAATGCACTGCAATTTCTCAATAACAAAACTTTGGACATTTCAGCTCTTGTTCCTCAGACAATAGCTGTAATTCTCTTTGACTTTAGCTCTAATAGAGAAGTATCCAAAAATACTTCTTTTCAAAACCTGCCCAAGAACATTTTTAAGAAAGAAGCTCTTAGAGCATAGAGATTTGACATTAATAAAAAGGATGTCATGACCCAGAAGGACTGAAAGAGCCTACGGCTTCGCACTGAGACAAGTGTGGTCAGTTACTGTAACCTTCAGAGCGGATACTCCCTGACTGTATTGACACTTCCCTGTCACTGAGGCCATTCGGCAGGTGACTGCCTTGGCAGACTTAATAATTACTCTGATTCTTGTAAAACACTTCATCAACTGTTTGGATAAAGTCAAGATTGACTGTGTCACCCATACTTCCCTTATCTATTACATTATTCTATTTAAAAAAAAAAATGTGTCTGAGAAGATTTACTTTTGGAGACTTGAGTATATCATCTCCAGGTTCCCATGTTTCTTCTTCCAACAGCTTTGCAAGCAAATCACCCTCATCTGAGGCCCTTTTTTATGTCTTCTACATTCACTTGCAGTTTGCTAGCCCTTAATTGACCAAGAGCTCCGAGCAATATATGGTGCTCAAAGAATCCCACTTTTACAGAATCTTCTAGTATGTCCACTGGGTTTAACTTGAAGTGAAAAGTTTATATGTTTTTATTTTTAATTTCCAGAGGCTGATGAATTTAGCTGAGGCTGCATTTTTTCATAAGAAATGGGAATTCTCAATACTATGGAAAGCCACTCTGGCATATTTGTGGATTAATTTCTTAGTAACAATGGATTTAATACAAAACATACTTCTATTGTAGCAAAGAAAAAGCCAAAGGGAGCAATATGTATTTTGCAGATTCTGCCAAACAAGGCAATGTTTGTTTATGCTTTAGAGAAAATAAATTAATGTGTTTTGTTTACATTTGCATACATCTTCCTAGAACACATGCATATACAAAACACAGTTGTTGTTGTGATATTATTAATATTTTTATGGGGCCTTTTCTTGTCAGTCCATATGGCTTCTTCTGTATAACTTTACCTTTAAAGCCTAAGAATGAATTCTGTAGCCCTTCCTTACTTGCATGACCTGTGTAACCTTGGGATGAACCTAAGGAAGCACTAACTTTTGCTGAAGACTGACATTGCCACCATATTTCATGGGACTTACAGATATAGATATGAATATAAATAGAGATAGAGATATGTCCTATAAGCTTTAGACATAAAATATAGCTAATTAAAAAAATGAATGAATTTTTCTTACACAGTTACTCAAACTGGACAAGTAATTGCTGAAAGCAAGTTTGGAATATGTTAATTAAAAGGTAAAATAAAATTTTCATTCCCTAAGAGGGATTTCATTTCCTAAAGTATATTTCAGCTTTAGGTTTCATCTGAAAGGGCCCTTTTTCTTTATATACCAAAAAAAGTCCTTTTTTTCTAACACTTCTTCACCTTATCAGAGGATTCACAGTAAAGGTCATGATTTTGGCCATTATTCCTTTCTTTATTTTTTCCCCCTGTGCAGTTCTAATTTAGCCACAAATGCATGAACACAATATATAATAGGCTGGTTACTTAAATTTTAAATCCTATTTAATGTTTTTCTACTTCCTTTCCTTTCCCTTTCTTCCATGCCTTTCCCCATTTTTTGTTTTGTTTTTCTTTTGTGACTTTTAATACATGTACTTACACATAATAACACAGGCTTAAGTGTGCATGTTATTTACTCATTTGTGGGTGTCATATAAAACCAAATTTATTTCTAGCCCTATCCAATGCAGATCACAAAGTAACAATTTCTCAGTAGCACTAATCACACAAAATTCACAAATCTTGGTTTCTAAACACCCTTCTCCACAAAAGGGAAATCGGGTTCCTTGCAGAAATGGAGAAAAAAATACAAAATGAACATAAAATAGCTTAGGATTTAAAAAGTGAGGTAATCCTTAAACAGTGATGTAAAGATATCAAAAAAAAAAACATAGGAAGGGCATGTCTTTGGCCCTATCTGGAAGTTTGAAGATTAAAATAATTAATGATAATAGGGAAATATATCCTAAAATTAAGTTGAAATCTATGAGTTCATATTGATATCAATAGATAGGGGAAAATAGGATTCTTTCTTAATATAAAACAACTAATAACTAATATAAAATAACTTAATATAAAACAACTAATACTAATACTACTGATGGCAGTAGAAAATTGTCATTAGGCAACTATCACCATGGCTATTGATTCAGACAGGGATGGAGGGCTGTTGAGGTCAGAATATTATGCACTCGGGTATTTTCCTACAATATAATATTCAAGTACAAAGGAAAATATTAACATTATTTTGGGAAAATCTGACAGATATCCCTAAGGTCAGATGATCAAGTTTAACATCAAATAGGTATGTGATGGATTGATATGTACCAAATGATATGCAGAAAAAAACTCAAGTCTTTCCTGTGGTATATCTATCTACCAAGAGCCAAACCTGAGTCTGTCCACAAGGAAACAACTTAAGAATGTAGGAACCTCACTCTTTAGGAATTCAACAGGCCAAAAAAGACAGAGAAAGACCACAAAAATGCTCTCAATGGAAGGACAGCAAAGAAACGCTACACAGGCAATGAGAACTCCTGCATGGGACTCTAGACCAGGGAGGCAGAACTTTATGTGAACACCTGCCACAGTTAGAACTAGATTTGTTGACTGATGGTAGTTTCACACCAGTGTTGATTTTCTATCTTAGAAGCTTGATGTTTATGCAGGAAAGTGTACTTAATTTGAGGAAATAAATGCTGGAGTAATTGGAATTATTAGGGTTTAGTGTTTTCAATTTTTTCTGACATATGTGTAGGGAGGTGCTTGTGTATGTGTGTGTGAGAGAGAGAAGGAGTGAGAGGAAAAGCAATAGAGATAGAGAAAGGTTATGATATAGCAAATGCAAGTCTAGATAGAGGAGGTGCGGAGACTTCTAAAACATCCTGTAACTCTTCTATAAACTTGAAATTATTTAAATGCATTATTTGTTTGTTTTAGCTTAGATAATTTTCAGTGTTATATTTATAATCCTCCTCTTCTGGCCTATAATCAAATAATGGGAACCATAGTTGACTTTATAGTACTGCTCTCGCTCTCTGAAGTTAAAAATGTATTTGTTATCCGCATTGAGTGTAGAAACATCTGAGGAAATCTCTTGACCTCTCCTGTCTTAATTCAGTGTTAACCAGATTCTATTAATTTGAAAATAAGATTTTTAATAGCTCTATTGATTGAATAATCAAATTGGAGCATCAGAGCTTTTCCATAGAGGGAGGGGAGGAATACATATCTTCTACTTACAATGGTCTTCTATCCCAACAAACATATCATGAGTTGAGTGTATCATAAGTAAAAAAATGCACTTAGATTCTAGTTGAACATTATAGATTAGTCTAGTCTACTCAAAACATACTTAGAATACTGACCCTCTATCTGGATTGCATATTTTAACACAAAGCCTATTTTTTATATTAAAGTGTTGGATATCTCATGTAATTTAATGAATACTGTACTGGAAGTGAAAAATACTCTGAAAATTGTTGGCCATTAACTCTAGCAATCATGTGCCTTAACTGGGTATGGCTCACTTCCGCTACCCAGCATCAAGAAAAGTATTATACCTCATCACAAGAAAATGATGTACCAAATAATGCTGGAAAAGAGCAAAATTTAAAATTCTGAGTACAGTTTCTATTGAATGCTTACCAGTTTCCCGATCATCAAAAAGCCTAAAAACCATGAGTCAAGTCATTGTAAGTCAGGGACCATCTATATTGAGAATGGAAATGCATGCACCTCAAATATAACTGCATTAACAGTTAATAAGCTGTGTAACAGACTTTTAAGTTTTGTGTCATTTTTAAAAATGAATAACACATCAAAAGAAAAGAGGAAATATTGTTTTTCATGTAAGAGATTTTACTTTTTCTATTCATCAGGGCATTCACATCTCTGTCATTCCATATACTGTTCTAATTTATTACACCTAGAAATCACTGCACATATTAATAGATTATGTATTTAGTCATATTTTTACCATTGTACTGTAGAAAAAGGTGAAAATGAATGAACACTGAATCAGACAAACAAGGTTTCAGGTTATTTCTAGCTGCTTCATAAATAATCGAATCCCATGCCTTGCTAAGTTTTTTTCAGGATTAAGTACATTTAATGCATAATTTAGACCCAGGGTAGTGTTCAGGTCATAATGGAATCCATGGGTAATAGTGATTCTTACAATGTTATTACCTTTGCTCAAAGATGAGAAGTACAATGAACTAGAACAAGTTGAAATTGGCTTTTGGGTAGAAAGAAGAGTAAGAATTTGCTATAAGCATAGAAACTAATCTATTCTATAATTCTTGATTGTTATCATTGTCATCATCATCATTGCTATTAACATTGTCATTATGTCATCACTAACATCATAGCATACTTTGCATTGTACCTGTTCATTTCATTTTCACAACTGAATTCTTAGTATTTTCCTTCACTTATTGAGAAGTAAGGGAACTAACTTCATCAAAGTCAACTAAATAATAACTACCAACCTAAGGTTCAAACCTAAACTGTCCAACCTCAAAGCTGGTCATCCTGGTATAGTATGTTCCCAATTTATTACCCAAGATTCATAAGGAAACTAGACAGCTATGTTCAAATCTGGGGTCTCATGTTAACTTTCTGAGTTCAAATCACTTTATTTCTTTTTTCTATTATATTTCTTTTTATGATAGTAACATTGCTTTACAACACTATACATGATTTAGGGGAATAGCTTCGCATATCTTCAGACATATGTATCATACCACATCCACCATCAATGTACTCATCGTCCTCCACCACAAACCACTGGAACTTTTTCCCCTTTGTTCCTCACCCACTACCTTGCCCTTTAAGAGTCTCAGTTCTATACTCAGATTTCTGTGGTTTGCTTTAGTTTAGCTTTACCCATTCCTATGTTTCTTTCCATTGTATATATAAGTACAACCATCCAGTATTTGTCTTCCTCTTTTGATTTATTTCACTTGACATAATTGTCTCCAGTTCCATCCATACTGTCAAAACGGCAAGATTTCATACTTTCTATTGCTGAGTAGTATTCTATCAAGTACTTATACCACATCTTCTTTATTTATTCATCAAAGATAGAGTAGGTAGGGTGTTTCCATTACTTGACTATAGTAGCTAGTGCTGCAATGAGCATAGGAGTTCATATATATCTTCAAATGTGATCCAACAATTCATCTCCAGGATTTCGACCTGGCTTTAAATTCTTGAGAAAGTTTGACAAACAATGGTCCACTATCACATGATAGAAATTTATTGATGTAAACCTGCTCCTAATGGATATCTGAGGCATGTTAGGGGGCATTCTGAGCAATGAGCAGTTGCCACTGCGTTAGAATTGATTGCTCTAGTTTTCAGATTTGAAAATAAATTTCAGACACATGAGAGTAATTAGATTTTCTTTGCTTAAGGCAGAATATTTCCATTGCATTGCATGATGCCAGATATAAGGTAAATGATGAAATAAACTCTGCACCATTTAGCAACACTTAACAGATACTTAACTACTAACTTTTAATGAATTTCCCTATCTCTTTGCCTTGGTTTTCTTATCTATATAAATTAATGATAATAGTAGTAGATGCCCCATAGGACCATACAGCCAGCAGCAGCATCTTCTACCATAACAAAGTTTACTTCCACAGAATAGTTTGTCCCATACTGTTTTCATTGATTGAACATTGAACATTGATTGAACATTTCATTGATTGAACCATAGTCATCGCATTTGAACACACATTAAAATCACATCTACAGAGGAAGACCAGATTTTATAGCACTCCTTTTTACATCCCCTACTCACTGTTGAAAGTTTCTAATACTATCACAGGTTCACAAGTAATTATAACTATATCCCTAAATGATAGCAATTCCTTTTCACCCATGGGTACATTTCTTATGTGCTTTCTTAACTTTTCATACTTTAAGCCATGATTGAGAATTTTTGACAATTTTTTTGTATTTTCCTAAAAATTTTCATTGGGTCCAGGGAAAGTCAACTTGGAGGCAAACAGCTTGCACCCCAAAGCCCAGTGTCACTCAGGCTGAGGTGTGGACCATGTTTTAATGGCCAGGGGAAATCCAACTTGATGGATGAGCTCCCACCCCAGCCACCTGGGGTTGGGGGGGACCTCAGGTGAGGGTTTCACCCAGCATGTGACTACTTCCAGTTGCCAACGTAATGCACCTGGGAGATAGGGTGGGGTCTCACTTTGCAACTGAATGGGCCTCTGCCTTTCAGGCTAGGTGCAGACTGTTTTACTGGGCCAGGGAAAGTCAACTTGGAGGCAATCAGCTCTCAAAAGCGGAGGTGCGGCTAAGCAGCACTGGTGCAAACTTGAAAAACAAGAGCACTCACTACCCAAGAGTGTCAAGACATCCCAGTCAAAAAGGGCTATACGACAAGCCTAGACGCTCCTCCTCCTAAGAAATATTTAAGACCCATCAAGCTGAAAGAGGAGAAACAACGAAAAAAGAAGACAGACAATACAATAGAAATCACATCTAATCACCACATCCACTCTCTGAAAAGGAACTTGTCCCCCAAAAGAGCCAACAGAAACAAGATATAATCACCACAGCAGCAAAAGCACAAAGGTAGAGTTAACCACAACTAGATAGGCTTCAACATGCCTAATACTAGAGCAGTAGTCACTCAATACATAAAGCAAGTTCAAAAGGAAAATACAGGAAGGAGGAAGAATACAAATACTCAAGCTAAAATATAATCATCTATTTCTAATTGTACACTTTCTTGTCTGCATTTTCTTGCTTAAATACAATCAGAAACAAATATTCAAGAATTTTGCCATTTTACATTCATCACATTGCCATCTACTTTCTTGTTTGACTTTAATGAATGTATTTTCTTCAGAAATTTCTTTCTCATTAATAAATGCTACTTTAATTTCACTAATATCTTTTCCTCACTTATTTTAAACTTGCACTTGGTTTTTAATCCACCCCTCTTTCATTCTACCCTCAAAAAAACTTTAGCTAGAGATAATTAGAAACATTCCTTTATTAATCTCAAGAATTTTTCAAAAGTACCCACTTCCTTCTAATACTTAAAGAGATTAAGTTTTTCCTCTTGCTACATGACTCATATTTCTTAATTTAAAATTTCCATTCTAAAACTAAAAAACTAATGCATACCTGTTGCAACAAATCAACTATGATAAGTATGTATCAACTGTGAAAAAGACATACACAATAAAAGAGAAAGAATAATTATCTATACCAACTAGTACAAATAGTATATACCTCATAGGACTGCCATGAAGATTAATTACTTTAAACATTCTCTGTCTCTGTCTCGCTATCTTTCTGCTTCATTCATTGTCTCTCCCCCTTTATTTTTCTGTCTCTTTTTCTTCCTCTCTGTCTCCATAGCTAAAGCAACAGTGGGAGAAGAGAAGAAAGAAAGGAGGAAGAAAGAAAAGGAGACAGAAAGGTGGGGGGGGGGGAGGAAGGGAAAGAAGAAAGTCACAATTTATTAAGCATGTATGGTATACTATGTATACGATGTATACTATGTTTCACCAATTTTATCAAGCACTTTAACTGCATCATTGAGTTAATCTACAAGAGGAACTTGAAAGATTTACAGTACTTAGATAAATTGCTCCAAACCAAATAACCATTAGGTGGCATATCTAGAATCATATCCTCAAACATTGACCTCATATTACCTATGCAATCATTTTGCTCTGTAATCTCCCCTGTAAAGAGAGTGTTAATCTTTCCTTTTTTAATCATATAATTTCCGTATAAAAAGAATGATCATTTCCCTTTACATATCAAGAGAAGAGCATCAAGAAGGGAGAAGGAGCAGAGGAAGCTGGAAAGGTAAGTGGGACATTTCAAAGAAGACCCAAATGGCATGCTAAATTTAGACTTCATCTTGTAGGGAATGGGGAGCCATGAAAAGTTTGTAAACAGAATGGCATGATTACAAATGATTACAAATGTAACCGATTCTCTGGTAGGAAGCACTGTAAAAGGTTGATCTGGAAACAAGCAGAAAGAGGCACCTGAGTTATTTAAGGGAAATCTACCACTCTCACTAAGGTGGATTCGGTGATAATGAAGGAAGAGGGCCAATTTTGCAATCTCTAAGGAGTGAAATCAGTAGAATTTAGTGACTCATTCGATTGGAAAATAAGAGAAGATTAGGAGTCAGGAGTGACTTGCAGATCCCCATCTTGGGTGTACAAATAGAGATGCTGAAACAGAAAAAAAAAAAAAAAAAAAAAAACAAGGAATCTGACTTGCTTGAGAAGACAGTGTTTTCTATCCTCTCACATGTGCATATTCACTTCCTTTTATCAATTAATTCTCTAGACATACCTCTTCCTCCTGAGAATCTATCAAATGTAAAAGGTCCAGTTCAAATGCCACTATCCACAAAAGGACTTGCCTTGATTATATAAGGAAAGTGGTACTTCCCTTCCTAGATAATTTAGTGACACATTGATTTGGTAAGTATCACACTGCCTTATAGTTGTTTCAAATCTTCTCCATGTTTACAAAATTCCTTTGGGCTGAAATTCATCTATTCTTTGCATTTTCACATTTGTAATGCCAATTGACATACGGGTATGTAAATCCAAATAATTATAAATCTAAGATAAAAAGACTAGTATTACTTTTTTCAAAAAATATAGCCACAATATTGAAAGTATCTTGAAAGCAATGCACTATAAACTTTTTATAAATATCATTGTCTCCTAAAACATAATTCAACATAATCCTCTTATCAATGTGAAGCCCAGACTGAGTTCAATTAATAGCCATAATAACACTTTAAGGTGGATGCCACCTCTCCATCTTGCTTTTTTTGTTTATCCAACCCCTCTGTGGTATTTATCTTTTAAGATGGCAACCTAGCAATAAAAATGATCTCAGCAGATTTTGTTTATCTAAACATAGTCATAACCTCCTTCACTCAGATGCACAGTTATCTTCTTGCCAACCTCCTATAGTCTTTGCATTTGTATGAAGACATTTTAGTACTTTTGTGGGGGTTTTTTCCCATCTTTGATCATATGTTGCAGAAAATTCTATCTCCTGTCTATTTTTTTTTTTTTTTTTTTGAAAAGCTGCTAGCCTGCCAGTTTTGGCAGAGCAAACTAGGAAATAGAGTCTGGCAACAAAAAGGCACCAAGCAGCAGACAAAACTGAAGGTTTGCAAAGTAGAGATGCTCTTCAACCTGCTGTATTGGGTGTGAAATTAGATCCTATCAGTGTCACACTCACCCCCGGAGCAAATGTCCCCTTGTGACATCCACATGCTGTGCTTCAAGCCAAATGATAGAATAAAATTTGCAACAGTTATGTTTTTGGAGCAGAAGCTCTTCAAAAGTATCAGCATGTTATTGATTGGCCTTTAGCTGCTCCCAAAGTATCTCTTGTAACAAGTGGCCACCACCAGCTTAAAAAAGCAGATGCTATCAGATAATTGGAAATAAAAAATATTTGCTAGGATGATGGCAGAAACCTTCAAGTTCATAGCAACATACAATGGAAAATTGAAATCATTTCTGAATATAGGCAAGAACCTCTCAGATTACAATAGTATGGAATATGAGACCACTTTTCCTTCTTTCAATTTGTCCTTCCTTCCAACCTTCCTTCTTCCCTCCTGCCTCCATAATCTCATTTATCGCACAATTCTTTATTGGATACTTATCAACTCTACGCTACAAATTGTGCTAAGAACTGAAAATTCAGTAGTGATTAAGTCAGAAATAGGTGAGAAAATGATAGAACTCCTGTTCAGATCAAAACAGAATTCAGGGGAGAATCTCAAAAAGCTGCACAATCCCTAGCTCAGTTCTACACATCAGCAAATGGCAACTATTTATTTACACAGACCCTCTAGACCTGCATCCCACTCCAAGTGCATGGCAGAATAATAAGTTAGTGTAACTGCTTTTCAGGAAAATTAACAAAAAATAACCCACAGGCAATAAGAGCGCCCCTATGTTTGTGGCTTTGACCTAAAAACCTAATTTGGGGCTGAGGAAGACTGGTCTTCAGACATTTAGGAAGCTGTGAATCCTACTAAGAGATTTAATGGGGGCAGAGTTCTCTCAGAACAGCACTTTAAAAAAGAATTGAAAAAAAGAATTGACTTGAACTTAGAGTGAGCTTCAATTGCAGTGGTTTAGAAAAGTAAGAGAACTGGGGAAGAAATTGACCTACTGAGCTTGGAAAGAAGTTATGTATGTGCAGTATGCATATGGTGCATATGTGTAAGTGTGTGTGTCTGTGTGTGTGTGTACAGACACCAACCACAGAATTTTCAAAAGCACCCTTGATCATGTTTATTGGAAAAACATTTCCTTAATATAAAAGTAATCAAAAGGAAAAAGTTGGGAAATGTTCTTTCAAACAAGTGAACCAAGTACCTTTTTTACAAGACTTACAGAATTTTCTTTAAATGTCAGTGTCACCTTATTACCCCTGGCAGAGAGGTAAAAAGATGCAATGTACTCCATGCTCAACAGACTATATTTTGAAAGTTGATATTAGACAACCTTTATTTTTTTTTAAAACTGCAGTTCAGGGAGGTTAATTAGTTTGTCTTAAACCACCAGCCAGTTCTTTTAACCCTGGTGTATTGCTCTGTCTACTGCCTCAGAATAATCATCACAGTTACTAAATGGTTCTGTAATTTTGACTATACCGCCCCCTCCTAATTTTTTCTCCATGCTTTTCCAAAAAGGAAACCAAATATTCCCATATTTTCCTTACTCTGTGGTGGCCCAGCTACAAAAGAAAAGAGAAGACACCTTATCTAAGTGAGCAGAATGTTAAACAGTTAGACCTAAGTTTTAAATGCAACTTCTCTTAAGCAAACATGTTAGCATGTTAACAATGTCAGACGTAGCAATTGTCTTTTGATCTGTCAGAGACTTGCTATGGGGGAATTATGAATATAAGGTGTGTATGTGAGAATGTATGTTACTGTCTTCTTATGACTATCTTGACTTCACACTCTAAGTCTGAGATCATTTCCGAAAGCTAGAGCTTGATTCCATCTACTAATGCAATCATCCACTCATTTACTATGACATTCAACCAATAGTCACTGAACACTATGCACAGGGCTTGAATGTACCCCCACTATGCTCCCACCCCACCCTACTCCTCTCTTAGCATGACAGATAAGTAGTCCAACTAAAAGAGTATCTCCTAGACTTCCAGACCCCTCTTCACTTTTACTTACTCTGAGTTAACTGCTCAGGTGTGTTTTGCTTAATGCTGAAATCCACTCAATATGTTGCCAGTTAGCAAATTAGGGGAGCCATTTATCATTAACTCCCTTGTTTCCCAGAAGCAAATGGAACCCTCCCACCCCTACCAATACCAGCGGAGGAAAATGTTCTGCATGGTACAGAAATGAGGTAGGACAAACAGCAGTATACTTAGTTGAGGAACCGAAAATTGCAGAAAGCCTTACTAAAGAATATATGCTAAGTAAGGACCCCGGGAACTAGCCCTTTGAATTAGTTCCCTCTATGGAATCCAGGCTAATTAGAAAACACTGGGTTACCTAAGAGAACAGATCTCAACCTTCCCTGATCACCCTACTATACGTTGTTGCCCTAGCCTCCATCACAATACTCTAACACATCATCTGTTTCCTTTATTTCATATTATTCATCATTCTTCGAAATCCTTTTTTTTTCTTTGCCAGTATTTATGTTATTTGTGTGTAAAGATTTGACTTGATTTGCAAAATCTTTTTAATACCCAGCATCCGGATGTTCATTACATATATCAATAATGCAGGCTAAATGGATCAGTGAAAGCATGAAGTTAGGAAAGCCCTCTTTGTTGCTTCTACTTCACTTTAGCATGAACAATAACATAATTTTTTTCTTTAATTCCCACTTGAATTACTGAGATGTTTAACTAAAACCAAAAATGACTTCAAATTACTTTAAAGCGCTATTAATCGAAGGAAAATGTATTTATCATACTCAATTAGATTTAAATTCATGAAGGTGGAGTCAATAATCATCTGAAAAATGACCACCCATCCTTAAAAGAGTATTTGATCTAAGGAAACATCAAAATCACACTATTCACACATTTGTTTTACCTTTATTTTTGTTAGAAATTTCCCTAAAGTCTAAATCCTTTCAAACACTGGGTGAAGGGTCCTTTATGAATTGGTTAGCTGACCCCATAATCACAGAGTTAGCTTGCTGCCTTCATCTCTCCACAAAGTTACTATATCAATTCATTTCTATATGCTTTGGTTGCAGTTTTATGAATGACAGTCAGTTATCTCTGAAAAGAAAGCATGTCTGTTGCAGACATCTTCATCAGCAAGGAAAAAATTCTTGTCTAGAAGCAATCCCAGACTTCTCGAGAAGCAGGCACCACTCCCCAAACAATCACCAAGGACAGAGTCTTTGATCACCAGGCACCTGTTCATTTCCCTTCTCCACAGTCTACATCAAGCCAGCCACAAAGCCCATTATGAATGCAGTTTTAAGTTTGTCTGGATGAAGTGGATAGTAATTAGTTCCTTTTACATTTGGTAATTTTGTTAACACAACTCAGTAGGTGTCTTGTTAATTTGTTCATTACTAGGTGGATGAAAATGTGCATCTCTTCTGTGAATACCAATTATTCCTAAATGAGGTAATTTCACCAAGACAGTGAAATTTCCTCATTCTTCCCTGGTTCAAGAATATCAGTGCCAAGAATGAACAGTTTCAAACAAAGAAAGTGAAAGCTGTGGGAGGTGGAATATGGTGCTCTTACATGAAAAAGGGGAGTATACCCTATTATTTTATAGTCTTAAAAGGCAGACCATTTTCAAATTTAATAGGAATTTAGGGGGGAAAAGCAGAACATACTGGTGGTGAAGGTTATACCTCAAATGAAGCTGGCCTTGGATTTGTACTAGTTCTTTGCAGAAACTAAAGGTACGTGTCATTCTAGGAATGTAATAAGAATAGGTAGTCATCTCATCATTCCTGGGCAACTTGGTCATATGTCACAAAATAAATAAAAATCAGTTTGAAGATCTTCAAAGGAGATTAAATACCACTCCATTCTTCTGCTCCAAAATAATTATTTTTTTGTGAGTCAAATAGTTATACAGACATGCCCACAACGTAGCAGAGCAACGGTGCAGAACAGAGACTGAAAGCAATCACTCCCCTAAAAACAGCTTCATAAAAGGAAAAAAGAGACCAATACAAACTCCCAGAAAAACTCAGATTCTACAATGGAAACCAGAGCATCTCCAGGAAGATCACAAACCAGAGAATGAAGGGCCAAAGACATTCAACTGCTCAGAAAATGGCAGCTCTTCTGATGACAGCCACCATCTGAGCCCTTTGCACACTGTGGGAGAAGCCACCCACAGACAGCTGAGACTATGGCCTCCATCATCATCACCTCCATCCCTGACATCGGCTGACTCCAAGTGGAGATACTTTGATTGCTGGGGAGCCTCAAGAGGTTGAAACTACATGTCACAACTACCACCCTTTACAGGTGAGAAGCCCTGGCCCATGCTTCCAGCCGGCCCCAGGAGTGGAAAACCCTTCACCCATACCCACTTCCTGAAGGGTCCTGAAAATTTTAGCTGGGAAGGGTAATTCCCATTTCAGGAGAGACCCTTCCCTGAACAGACACTTTCTGGGAGAGTGAGAAAGTTCGGCCTAGAAGTGCAGACCATCCAGCAGGGGAGAGCTGGTCCTTGCCCCTCCCCCTCCACCCCAGAATAGCAAGGGGAAGTAACAGAAACAACTCCCATCCCCTCCAGTCCCTTTTTTTTGGTTTGGAGGTTTTTTTTTTGGTTTGTTTACATTTTTCATTTCCTTTTGTTTTCTCCCTCCCGGTCTTTCTTTAGCTTTTTCTTATTCCATTTCTCTTTTTTCTTGTCTTCTCACTTCCCATTGTTTTCATTGTCTATCTCTTCCTCCACATTTACCCCCCCTTCCCCCCCTCTTTTCTCCCTTTTCTCACCTCTCCTGGAGCTACAATTTCAAAGGAGAATGACCTTAGAAAGAGCAGCCCATTAAATCCAAGGGATGTCTCTGTCTATGGCTGGGCTGCTATGTCTGAGTGTGCAACGGTAGAGTTACAGGTCTCTGACACTGCCTCCTCAGCTCCTGTCAAGTGAACCCCTGATGATGGCAGGCAGAGCTTCTGGTCACTCCTTTCCAGTTGTTTTGGGCTGCTAGAATTGGAGAGTCAAAGTTTCTGTGATTTCCACCAGGGCTTCTGGCTGAGGTCTGTGGGCAGGGTTTCCAGTTAATGCTGTAGCAGGTGAATCCTGGATATGAGACTTTCCAGAAGCTCTTGCTGGGCACTTTTCTGCTGCAGCAAATGTTGATACAAGTTATATTTTGCCCTAGAACTCCCGACTGTCTAACCCCCATCATGTGGAGCTGGATCCAAGGTCTCAGCAGGAGGTAGTCTGGGGTCCTCAGTGGTGGGTTGCTCTGATAGGGACCAGTCTACTGTGAGGTACCTGCTGACTGCATGGAGTGAACTTATGTGTTTAGTTATTAGTTCCCCTTAGGTTACAGCCCTCAGGGAAGAATGAACAAGGAGAACATAACAAGGTGATGAATAGAACCACAGAAAGAGGAATAAAATGACAAGCACAGACTTTCACATATCAATAATCACCCTAAATGTTAATGGACTAAACTTTCTGATAAATAGACACAAAACTAACTGGATTAGAAAACAGAACCCATCCTTAGGCTGTCTCCAGGAAACATACCTAACTGTTAAAGATAAACATAAATTGAATGCAAAGAGTTGGAAAAACAATCCTACAGGCAAATGAAACACAAAAGAAGACAGGTACAGTTATATTTACATCAGACATAAAATAGTCTTCAAACTACAAATGGTGACAGGAGACAAAGATGGCCACTATATAGCAATCAACAAGTCAATACACCAGGAAGTAATAAAAATTATCAATATATATGTACCAAATGAAGGTGCACCAAAATATTTTAGGCAATTACTAGCATCTCTGAAAAAAAAAAAAAAAAAGACATTGGAGAGAATACATATATACTAGGAGACTTCAATGCCCTACTCTCATCAAGGAACAGATTAAAATTAAGCAAGGACACAGTAACTCTAAATGATTACCTAGGCCAAATGTACCTAATAGACATCTATTGGACACTGCACCCCCCAAAATTGAAAATACATATTTCTTAAGTGCACATGAATCATTCTTCAAGATTGACCATGTACTGGACCACAAGACCAGCATCAACAAATACATGAAGATTGAAGTCATAAAACAGCTACAGAAATCCAGAGGATAATCAGAGATTGCTACAAACATTTATATACAAACAAGTTCAACAATGTTGATTATGGACAAATTTTTAGAATTATACCACCATCCAAAATGGAATAAAGAAGAAATAGAAAACCTAAATAAACCAATCACAAGCAGTGAAATCTAAGCAGTAATCAAAACACTTCTCAAAAACAAAAAACTCTGGATCAGATGAATTCACAAATGAGTTCTCCCAGACCTTCAAAGGTAATAAGCTAGTGCCTATCTTACAAAAACGCTTTCAAAACATAGAGAAAGAAGGAATACTATCAAATACATTCGATGAAGTTGACATCATGCCAGTACCAAAAACCAAACAAAGATAAAACAAAAAAAAGAAAATTATAGACCAATCTCACTAATGAACACAGAAACAAAAATTCTCAAAAACAAGCAAACAAACAAAAAACCCTACATTGAACAATACATGAAAAAGATAACACCATGACCAAGTAAGATTTATCTCAGGGAAATAAGGATGGTTCAGCACCCACCAATTAATGTAATTCAACACAATAACAAAAAGAAACATAAAATGACATGATCAGATGAATAAATGCTGAGAAAGCATTTGACAAAGCTCAACATCCACTTATGATGAAAGTTTTCAAAATTTTGGGGATAGAGGGAACAGACCTTAACATAATATAAAGCAATATATGACAAACCTACAGCCAGTATCATCCTACCAGTAAATTGAAAACTTTCCCTTTGAGATTGGCAAAAAGACAAGGCTGTCTACTCTGACCATTGCTTTTCAATATAATACTGAAAGTCCTAGCTACAGCAATAAGACAAGAGGATATACCAGGAATCCAAATAGGGAAAGAAGTAAAAAAAAAAATTAGTGTTTGCAGATGACATGATTTTTTAGAAAATCAAAAAAAAATCTATAGTAAAATGAAAATAATAAACAGATTCAGTAAGGTAGCTGGTTACAAAATCAACACACAAAAATCAGTACCCTTCCTATCTGCAAAAAATCAGTACAAAGAAGAAGAAATTAATAAAACCACTACATTTACAATTGCACCAGTAAAAATTAAGTGCCTGGGAATAAACTTTAAGAATATGAAAGACAAAAAAGCTACAAAACATTGTTAAAAGAAATAGACACAAAGAAATGGAAAGATATTCCTTGCTAATGAGTAAAAAGAATTAACATTATTATTAATTAACATCTGTAGATTGCTTACCTACCATAAGCAGTCCACAGATTAAATGCAATTCCAATAAAAATTTCAATGATATCCTTTAAAGAATTAGAACAAATATTACTGAAATTCACATAGAATAATAAAATAATCTCAAGTAGCCAAAACCCTCCTGACCAAAAGGAGAGAATGGAGGTATTACACTCCCAGACTTTGAATTATATACTACAAAGCCATAATAACTAAAACAGCTTTAACAGAATCAGACACACAGACCAATGGAACAGAACTGAAAGCAAGCCCAGAAAAAAAAAGCAACATGTGTATGGTCAACTAATCTATGACAAACAGGTAAAAAATGGTCCAGCAGATCAAGGATTTTGTCTTCAACAAACGGTACTGGGAAAACTGGACCACTTCATGCAAACAATGAATCTAGACTACTTCCTCGCACCATGCACAAAACCAACTCAAAATGGATAAAAGACTTGGACATAATATCTGAAAACATAAAACAGAAGAAAAAACACAAAACACTCCATGACATATACCACAGTAACATCTTTCAGGACACATTTATAAAAGAAAGGAAATTGAAGGAAAACAAACAGCTTGGATTGCATCATATGCTTCTTTCTGTACAGCAAAAGAGACTTTACCTAAACCAAAGAGACACCCAACCAAATGGGCAAAAAATTCTGTACTCCATTCAACTGATATGGGTCTGATACAAAAGATCCACAAATAACTCATTCAACTCAACAAAAACAAAGCGAAGCCCAACCAAAAAATTGGCAGAAAAGGATAGAAGATACTTTTCCAATGAGAAAATACAAATGGCTAACAAGCACATAAAAATGTTCAAAATCACTTATACACAGGGAAACCAAACCAAAACCACAATGAGATACCACCTTACAATGGTAAGAAAGTCCTCAAACAAGAAAATGGGTAACAAATACTGGAAAGGAACATTTTTAAACTTCTGATGAGAATGTAAACTGGTCCAGTCACTATGGAAAACTGTGTAGAAGAGCTACCATTCAATCCAGAAAATCTATTTCTGGGAATCTACCCAAAGTATACAAAAACACTATATCAAAAGGAAACCTATACTCTTATGTTTACTGCAGCACTATTTACAATAGCCAGGACATGGAAATAACCCAAATGTTCCAAAACAGATGAATGGACCAATAAGTTGCCTCATATTTACACAATAGAGTACTATTTAGCAATCAAAAAAGACAAACACATCATTTGCAGCAGCATGGATGGAGCTAGTTGGAATCATGCTAGCAGAAATAGTCAGAAAGAAAATGAGAAATACCAGATGGTCTCACTTATATCTGGAATATAGGGAAAACATACAAAAGTACAAGAAAAAGGTAAAACTAACAAACTGATAGCAGAACTAAAACATACAGCAAGAGAGGGAGAGTAAAGGAAATCAGAGGAGGGTTGAGCACAAGAGAATAAGATGGTTCATGGGTGATATAGTGGTGAAAGAACTTTGGGGTATACAATGTAAAAAATATAAACATGTGATCAACCACACACACACACACACATACACACATACACACATTTTTAAAATAAAGGTTATATAAATCTCAGTTATATAAATCTCAGTCTTCAAATAATTTCATTTTGGGAGTGAGGTGGGGAAACAAGGTAGTATCGATGACAATGTTATCTGCAAGGCCAAGGAGTTGAGCAAAGACATTTCTGGGATGAACAAAATAGAAAAGACAAGAATTTAAATTCCCTGAAAACAGAGACTGTTCCTGCTTGCATTTACATCCCTTCACATAGAATGTTGCTGGAGCATAGCAAATAAATTTGCAGACCCTACTTCCTCCTAAATGGGTCCTCTGGGTCCTCCCTTCTTCGAATACATACTACCTGTGCTGAAAGTCAGAGAAAACTAATGTCTGCCTTTTAGTCAGTGAAGCTGATTCACATCAAAATGTGGAAGGGCTTTCCTGAGAGTCCTATGACTTCAACATTGTCCTCATTCCCAACCACGAGGATACACAGACCTACTGATAAGCTTTTCAAAACACCTTTGGGGTGAACAACTAGAGAAACAGAATGGATGTGGCAGCCTACACGGTCACTAAGTTGCCTGCTGCTCATGCTTTCCTGCCCTCAAAACCGCTCTCAAACAACCTACCCAATACTGACTACAACCTTCTCCCTGCTCCTTTCTTCTCAAGCCAATCTCCTTTGTTCTTGAGAAAGGTAGGGTAGAGTTACGGTTTATCTCAACATTTTGCTCTCTGCCTCTAGAGGAACATTGTTTTTACAAAGGTCTCATTTCCTTACTGTTATAATTATTATTTGCACTAACTTCCGTCCAAAGAAAGGATAAAAGACATAGACCATACATTCTATTCACTAGAGATGCTGAAATAATGAAGGTAGTGTCTGATAATATAGCACCTGCACAATAATTTGTGTTACCTATTCATGATAACTATTAACAGTGAATAATAAAAGTCACTAATGAATGGCTAACAATTCTTGGGTGATGAAAGCATCACTCGAACTATTTTACATATTTTAACACATCTAATCCTAAAATAACCCTCAAAGAAAAGGACTCTTGTCATGTTCATTTTAAGGATGAAGAAATTGAGGCACAGAGAAATAAAATGTCTGAAGTCATACTGTGCACGTGGCATTTCAATGAGCGTTTGGTCCTGCTAATATAATTCCTTAGTTCCTAGAGAACAGGAATTATGTCGTTCTTGTCTGGTATCCCCACAATATCTATTAAGGTGTCCAGCATCGTAGCTTGTTAGGATTCTGAGTTAGAATCTCTTGCATGCATTCATATACTGGCTCATCACTTGCTGGCTGTGAGGCATTAGTGGTGTTAATTAATATCTCTCAGGGTCAATTTCCTCCTCTTAAAGTGGGCATGACCACAACATTGCCTTTCAGCATTGCAGAAGACTCACACTTAGCTCAAGGTCGGCTCTAGAGCAGGCAGTCAATAGGTGTCAGTTTTCGTATCTCAATGGCCAACCTGGTGCATGACACAGACTGAGCTCAGTCATGATTTGCCAGGTGAATGGAAAAATGAGTAAACGAATGAATGAGAACCAAATGTCTGCATCTCATTGTTTTCTTGCAGGGCCCAAAGCACTGAGCAAGCTTTGCTCACCATCTCCGGTGCTCACAGAGCAAGGTTGTCAGCTCATGGGTGCTGCTTGTCTGTTCACACCTTAAAAGCAGTAGAGGGAACATGAAGCAGGAGGTGTCTTATTGCACAGGGCACTGCTGAAAGCAGGACCGATACAAATCTGCACTTTTTCAGTGTTAGACCTATGGGAAGGCTCCCTGGCTTAAACATGGAATAGGCACACATAAGGGGAAAGCAAGTCTCCAGATTGAACTCTTTACAATGTCATACGCCGCAGATGTAGGAAATCTGCTGAGCCCAATGAAAACGGGGACACCTGAGTTAGAGACAGGGCTCTGGAAGACATCAACTCAGTAAGTTTTCCACGCTGGATGGGAGCCAAGTTCATGAGAAATTCTGCTGTCATTTCCTTTCACAGCCACTGGCAAATGAGTGTGAAATCTGGTGAGCTGAAGAGACAGGCATGGTGGCAGAGATTTAACAGCAGTGTTAAGTGGATGAGACAGAAATATGCTTCAGGACTCAAGAGACCTGAAATATGGAAGGCAGAGAGAGGAGGCCAGTCCACCTGGAGATGAGAACTGCGCTCCTTTCCAAGGAGAGAAGTGAACAGAGTACAAGAGGATCTGCAGGAGATGGAAGCTATGCAAGGGCTGCTAGATCAATCTCTCTTGGGTTCTTTCTTAGTTTACCATACTGGAGCCCGCAGCTGGCCTGGAATATAAACACTACTTCTTCAGAGACACACATGTAGAATGTAACAAGTTAATACTAACACATTCATTTAATTTCCCTTTATTGACACATTGTTTTTCATTTTGACTTTATTTTTTTATCCCCAAAAGGGGTGTTTCATCAGACATGGAAGAAGACCCTCAACAAAGCAGGATGTCTTTACGATGCTTTTCAGTTGACACAGAAGCTTTGCTTTTACACAGATGGTTTCACAAACAACGTGGTCCTACCATATTAAGTTGGTTCCCACCCTGTATGGCATCTGGTGATCTAGGGGAGCAGGGAGGTCTGTGTGGTAGGTGAGAAGCCCTCTTCTGTGAAACTACCGTGTGACACAAGCGTGTGACACGTCCTAAAGGAAATCATCTGTGCTTACCAGCAAGCTTGAAGGTTCTCACTTTGCACTTCAAGACCTCCAAAGAGGGAAGTCCAGGTTTGGAAATAGGACTTAACAAAACCTACTAAAATCCCATAGAGTTTGCAGACAGGTAAAACCTCTAGGGGTGTTTTCTGTCAGACTTCTGGGCCATGATTCTTAATGCCTAAACCATAAATATCCCCATCAGGAAATTGTGAGTTAATTTCCCTGGGTTCTGCAGATGAATAAATTGGTGCACAGAGATGAGTGAGTTTGCCGTAGGCCCTACCGTGAGTCACTGCCAACCTAAGAATTACAACTCTGAGCTCCCAACTCACAGCTCTGAGCTCACACCTTCAGGATCAATCTTCTTAGATGCACAGACAATGGCTTCAAAAGCTTTTACGGCAATTAGAGGAGCTACACTGTCTCCTATTAGGACACACCTACCCAATTCTCCTTTTGGACCTTGGCACAGTGACTGTCAGTGAGCAGAGAGCAAGAGACATAATTTAGGGCTTGAAGTCTTCCATGTCCAAGCAGACTTCTTAATGGCAGAAACCACACCTTATAAGGAGAAAAGTCTGAAGATGGGAGTTTTCTCCCTGGCATAGCTTGTGAGGAGGAAAAGTATGGGTGTGGGGGAGCAGAGAACTGAGCATTTCATTTGTTTGTTCTTAGACTTGAAACGCGTTAACAGAGTTTAACTAATATTATGTTGCAGTATTGTTAATGAAATGATGATCCACACTTCTTTAATGTATTCTTCTTCCTTATAAATGTATACTATATTATATAGAGCACTTGAGAAAAAAAAGGGGGAGCAGAAGATGTTGTGCTGTTTTTTCTGCTCTAAACGATGCCCGCAGTCTAGTATACAATACCAGCAGCATTCATGGAGGTTTCACTATGATCTAGACTAGAGAGGTTCTCAAAGGAAGGCAGGGATGATGACAAAGAGCATTTCAAATCCAGTATCTCCTTTCATATAGGTTAAATTCATGAATGCCAGTGTCTTGGTTACAAAGAAAAGCAAGAGGAATATACTAATAAAGATTCTATAAATGTCACTGTGTAATTCTTTTTCAGCCAATGGTAGAGATGGGGGGGAGTACTTCGGAAGTTTAGAAGCTAAATCTGGCAAACAAAAGTCCTGTTCTCCTTCTCAATACTTTAACTTACCAACTCTTCCATTTTAGTTTGTCATCCTTCTAAGTCAAATGACAAAAAGCATTTGTTGAGCACCTACTCTTCTGACAAAGACTGCTCATTAAATGTTGGAAGGCAGTTCCCATGGCTATTATTCCACCTTCACCAGGTCTTTAAGAAGACCACAGGTAGAAAGCCATGCCTGAAGAGAAAGCCTTTAGAGATGGTGTCAGCTGCAGAAGGCACGTCTGTTCTTTTTTATTATTATTATTATTCATATTTTAAAAATTTCTTACATAGATAAATGGTTGCTGGTAATGGTAATTGCTGGATAAATGGTCCCCCACACACCTGTATGGTCTGTCTGTTCACTCAGATTCCTCTCTCATTGTATGTTCAGTCCATAGGTCTCTCTACCTTTTCTGTGGTTGTGTCAATTTGACAGGTGAGGGACTGTGTTCCTGGTACACAGCATTCTGTGTGTGAAGGATTGTAGCCTTAGCTTTGCATTGGGCAGCCTGTCTGTGCTCGTTTGAGGTTTAACAGCGTCTTCTCATTGCTGGCTGCCTGTTCCAGTCTATTGTCCGGGTATATCCTTTTCCTCTTCACCCTGCAGCTCTGCCTTCTGGCTTGGGGGGCCCTTGCTCCCAGTTGTTTTTTGTAATGAGGTTTCTCAGTGAGGGTAGGCATCCACCAATGGCCTTTGTGGATGATCTCCACTCTCTCCCTTCGCAGATTTGTTGTGCAGCGAGTTCCCCAACTCTGTGGACTTTCTCTCTCACAGTATGGGGAGGGGCTCCTTGTTTTCTTGAGTGACATATTTTCGAGATGGGGTCTTGGTTCATCCATTCCTGATGAGTTTGTAGCACACTTTTGTGATAGGTCTTCCTCATGGTTGTCTCTCCAGTCCATCATGTTCTATGATAGGCCTTCTCCTGCACCCTGCCCAGTTGTATTGGCAGGGTCCTTATGTGGTCCCTCATGCATTCTATGTCGCTATACGGATCTATCTGAAGACGGGATGGCTCTTCCTAGCAATAAGAATTTGCAAAGTCTGTCCTTCAAGGGTCCAGAGAGTCTTCTAATTGCTGATGATGTCAATTCAAGCTTCGGCTTAGTTTAGGGAGGGAGAGAGGCTTCACTCTCTACCAGAAACAAGGTTCTTTCCTTCCTTATATAAGATGATCTGACTTCTCATCGTCACTCAGACTAATTTTCTCTGAGACCCCGCCAAAACAAATGATCCTTGTGATCCTTTTAAGAGATGGCCAAAAGTCCCACTTCTGGGATAGTTATATAGAACAACCAGGTTTAAAAGTTTGATTTCCAAAGCTTTTCAAAGTGCTTACATAAAAGCCGAGCTGGGGAGGTGTGATTTGGTGTTCACTAGGAATAATTTGGGGGAAGAAATCCATGACTCAACTCAGGATGCGCCCCGGGATCACATCAGCCTTTGAGCTTTCTGCACATGCTCAAGGCCTCGGAAACATCCAACAAGGTCTTGACAATAATAGCCGGGCAAAACTTTATCAAAGGAAGAAACCAAAAAGCCTGACAAATGATGCTACCAGCAACTCAGCAGACAGGTTAGCTTTGTTCTAATGTCATTCTGTCAGGTTTAACAAGCAGATATTAAGAAAAGTTTATAGAGAATCGAGATGAAAGGTTGTCGGTAGAGATGAGAGCTGCCAGTGGGCACCTCGAATCACAGCTGGGTGTAGACTCTGCCGCAACTGGCCAAGAGAAAAAGGAGTTTGATATGGGAGCAGCTGCTTCCAACCAACCCCTGCTAGAAGCAAGGCTTAATCATCTGGCACCTGAGAGTCTGGAGCTCCACCTGGAGAGAAACGCAGCAACTGAGAGTATTCTGGGTGTGAGCCTCATCATTAGATTAGAAACAAATGATGTATTTGCAGAAATTGGGTCCTTGACTGGTCTGGACCTGGTATGACATCTCATATCTGGAACACTTTCACCGAAGCACTCAGGACAATGAAAGCAAGCAATAAGGCAGAATTTCAAGAAGGAGATTAGCAATTTTACTTAAGGGCTTGGGGGTAAACTCAAGAAAGGAGGGGAACTGGAAAATGAAAAAGGCTGGTGGCGCCCCAGGAGAAGGGCAATTTAGAGCACAGCGAGTATGTCCTGGCATGTAGGGCAAGCTGATTGAGCTCTCTTTTATCAATTTTCAGTCATACTAAATCCTTCCTGAGTCTACATTCCTTTCAACCAAGTGTTTTTTGAAATGTGGATGAGTCAAGATGTCTCATAAGAGCTGTATGTTATCAGAAGGTCAAATTTCAAGTTCCGTGCAATAATGCGACTAACTCACTCATTTGTTCCCTCTCTCTGTAAAGTCTCTTTTCAGCAAATTAAAATCAGTCAGAAAACAATTACACTGGTTTGTAAGAAAAAATTCAGTTTTTTAAAATAGCACCTTTTCTAAATATGTATATGTTTCTCCAGCCATGCATCTTTTCCAATGAAAGTTGTCTATGTATTCTAAGAAACAAACAAATAAAACCCAGAATTTTAAATAGCAGCCATCCCATTCAAATCATTAAAAGATGCACAGAGATATCTGCAGTAGTGATGCAATAGTGTTTGCATTTAAGTGAGCTCTTTCTATATGGAGTTTTTTCTTTTCTTGAGGCAAATCAGCATAACATAAAATTTACCATTTTAAAATGAGCAGTTTTCAATGACATTTATTACATTCACAATACTCTACCACTAGACTTCCATTCAATTCCAAATATTTTTAATTACCCCAAAGGAAATCTACAAGCCACTAAATCATTACTGGCCATTCTCCTCCCCACAGTGCATGGCACACCTGTGTGGAGAATTATGCATGTTCCCACATTCTTGTCCCAAGAGTAGACTCCCCAGTCTTATAGGGTAAAGAGCTTTCTCAAGTACTGATCACATGAAGATAAGGAGTCCCAAGAAAAGGATCCCAAAGACAAGGTCTCTGCCACTACAGAAATACATTGCCTCACTCTAAGCCAGGACAGTCTCCACTGAAGTTTTCACAGGTCTTAAGATCATCATTGTCACTTCTTTGTGTAGCTAGTGGGTTTTTCTTCAAGGTCAAATGACAAATAGAATGTTCATTTCACTGGAACATCTTTGAGAGCTCCACTTCCTAGATCAGGAACATCAGTGACTCATCTGGGTTAAAGGCTCTTTTGTCCAACAGATTTAAAATTAACTGACAGATTTAAAATCACAAATGCTAAGTCTCCCACCATGCCTCCTATGTGGCTATGGTACACACACTGACTGCCATTATAGTCCTCCTATTTTTAGTTACACAGAACTTTTAAAGAAGTTTCTCTTGGAAAGTGTGAGGGTTTTTAGCAGTTATTTTTGTGATTCTCAAGAAGGAAGACCTAGCTTTTTCCATCCCAGAAATGCCAATGTTTTTTTTTTCCTTTTTACATTTGATTCAAACAGCTGAATTGTAACATATCTTCATTTTTTTTTCTCATGTGGTTCCTCTTCATTCAAGGAAAGTAGTTTTACTGAACCCAAAAGAAAAAACTCACTTAAAAACAATTTTCTCACATGCACAGTGAAAAAAAATGCCTAATAAGGTTCATTTACATTGTTACCTGAGGCCACAGGGAATTGTGCAAAGCACATTGGATAATTCCTCCAGGCTGTTAGTAGGTGTATTTTTTCCCCATAAGTAGAGAGGAGAGCATTTTCAAAGAGATCAGGATGCCAAAAGAAAAAGAAAAATCCTATAAAAATGTTCATACTGATGCAGTGGAGAATTTTTCCTTTCCTACTATATTTAGACTTCTATTTTTAAAATTAGACTTAAAAAGAATCAACTGTGTGAACCATAAGATATAGCATTACTGATAAGACCTAATATACACTAACCAATCCTAGATATGTAGAGTCTGTCAAGATGTTCATTTCTGAGTTGTCTTTTCTGTTTCAACTTGCAGGTCACCAGTATTATGGTTAAAGAGGGATGCCAAAGAATATACTCTCCAGAGAAGAAGGGAGGACCCCTGATATTGTAGCTAATTAGGAGCTCATTCATTCATGTTTATTTTTAGCACACACTGATCCCTCTTACTTCCCAAAATACTCCATGGAGAAACTGTATTTAGTCTTCTGCAAAAAAAAAAAAAAAAAAAAAAAAATATATATATATATATATATATATATACACCAACAAATCACAAAAGGTAATTTATTCCATGAATTAAATGACTGACTAAATGATGACCATATTTAGTACAAAGTAGAATTAGGAAACTGTATGACTGGTTAATTCATTTGTATAAAAGTAGTACAATAAAGCCCAACATTGCAAGTTACACACACACACACACACACACACAAACACACATATACATATAGCACACGGCTGTTGTTTTAACTCACATAGCATGCATATAGTTCTAACCCATATTCTTACATTGTGCACATAGTAGAATAGTAGCTATAATAAAATCTGGAGGGAAAGAGAAAAAACAGGCACCAACCCACTAAGCTATTGTGCAGTTTTAGTAAACTCTTGTGTTAGACAAGGCCCATGTACACAGGTCAGGTTCACAATTGATTTAGGGTGGCAGATAATGAGTGTCCCAGAGCCCTCGGTGGACTGTACAGGCTTTAATGCTCTCAGGAAACTAGGTAATAGGTACACCAGACTGGAAGGGTGGGTGAATTGCATGGCAAGCAGGCAGGCAAGGTAGGCAAGCAGGCAACTGAACATCCCAGCACTGGCCCCCCATCTTTACTTTACTTTACTCTTGTTCTCTGGGCTCTTTCTGGCTTCCACCTCTCTCTCTCTCTGGCCTCTTCTGTAGTCATCAGCCTGTCATGCCTGCAGTAGCAGCAGTGCTGGTAGTAGTGTTGCTGCCACTTTCATCCTTGCTTCTGGGCGATGCTCCCACTTACACATGTGCATACCCATGCTCATTGGGCCCAGGTGTTCACAATTATAGGTACATGTACCTTGCACCCACATCCCAAGCACCTTCTGCATGAACAGTTCAAGGCCACAGTTGACAGTCACAGAGGCTCATGGTATAAAAAGCTTGATGACCCTATTTCCCTTACGCTATTGCACTTTCTTATGCCGAAGTCAAAATGCTTGTTAGCATCAGAGTGATGAGGAGGGAAAGAAAAATAAAATCCAGGAAAGTTTATTGAGTATTATGCGTTAACTCAGTACAAAACCTTTCCACAATTATAGATTCAAATATAGTAATGCCTGCGATCAACTCATGTGATAAACTTAGAGAGGTCATAGGTGAGCATTATTAGTTTTTGTTTTATTTCTTTATTTATTATATTACTTTATTTTACATCATTATCCACCCTGGGGTTCTCCCAACACCTTAACACTGTGAACCATCATCTTAGTCTTCTGTGCCCCACCCACACCAGTTTTCACCCTCTCCCCTCTCATGCTCTATGCTTTAATTTTGCTGAAAATTAGTTTTAAATTTTTCTTGTCTGCTTGTTTGTTTTTCCCTGTATCTCTCATTTAAGTGAGACCATTCAGTATTTCTTTTTCTTTCTGGTTTATTTCTGCCAGCATTATTATTTTCAGTTTTTCAGGGGAAAGACTTAAATATTCTCCCTCCTCCCTCACAGAGCTGGTAAAAGGCATTGCACAAGTTTGAATCCATGTTGTGTCTTTGTGTTTTTTACCTAAATCCAAGTCCTTCACTACCGTCAACTAACCCATTTCAGTCATTCCATAACTATTTACAGAGCAGTCTATTTGCCTCATTGTGGTAGGAAATGTGATTCCCTGAGAGGTACATGAAACTCCGGCCCCCAGTTTTAGGCTAATATGTCATGTACACAGAAAACAGAACATCATGATTGTCACAGAGGAAACCCAAAATGCAGAGATGGCTGCCAAACAGGAAGAACTATCTTGGAGGAAGTTGAATTCCAGCTAGATAGCTAAAAGGTAAGTTAAAGAGAAGAAAGACACATCAAAGAGACAGTTGATGGGAATTAATGTGCTGGTGAAAATATTTCATCACTCTGAGTGCTTTATGTTCATCCTTCAAAAGCTTGTGTCCTGTTTCTCATGAAGCAGAGCTAGGTAGCACTGTCTCAGAGCCAGCCTCCTGTATTTTCTGCACTCTTAAATATTACTGTGTTTCTTATAAAACTGACTGTTCCTAATTAGAAATGTGTTGTTTTGTTGGTGTAATGAAGATTGACGTATGTGTGAAAGTCCAGGGTCATTCATGTTGTTAACTGACATAAAGACAGTAGTGTGCCAAATATGTCGAGGTTTGGTAGGGTAAAGATAGAGGGTAAAAGTGATATTATCTGTATACAAGCCAGAGGAAAAAGATACTGCCTGTCTCTTCTCCAGACACTTGTGTCTGCACAGACTACCTTAAAGAGCTGTTATCACTAGATGAGAGTCAGCACACAATGGAGGCACAGAGTCATGGAGTGGCTGTCACAGAGCTAAGCAGCATAAATGCCTGAATATGCCAGGAATTGTTCCCCGATTGGAAAGGGAGCTGTTACTGAGGCTTGACTTGAATGTTTGTTGCCCTGAGTTGGAAGTGCAATGTGACTTTCAAACTTCAAACCCAGCAGTTAGCATGAGGTTTGAGGAGAAAAGCAGCAAAGGAGACATGTTAGAACCAAGAGAAAGTCCCAGTGTAAGTAAAGATCAGTCTTGAGAGGGAAGAAACCTCCCACAGATGCCACTGCAAAGCTTGTTTTTACTTGTTACAGTCATCCTTCCTTTTATCTTTTCTTTCTTTTGGGGGGTAACTGGGGGAAGGTTGTCATTTTTGTTGCCCAAATTTGACAGGTAAGGTCACTGGATATAGATGCTTTTTCAAACAAACATCCATTTGCAAATAATAACTTTTTTATAATAGTTTTTTTTTTTTTAATTCAGTAACTTCATCTTTTTTGGAGTTAAGTTAATGTCCAGTGTGTTCTTTCGGGATGTACTTTGGTAATATTTCATTAAAATAGAGTCAACTCTTTCCATTTAACCTGGAAATCTGTATGTCATTGTCATCAATATGAGCCAATGTGGACATGGTGCTTATAATAGCAGACACTGCAGGACTGACTCCAAAGGTTCAAAACCTAAGTCTTTTTTCTCCAAGTTTCCAGATTGCCACCTAACCAGTCTGGCTGCTGGTCTTCTGCCACACCCACTTTGAAGTGGCACACATAAATGCAGATAGGTGGAGTCCGGGGGAAACAGAACACAGGAGTCATTTAGCAAAAGTAAGCCCTTGTCCGTGATTCTAGCGCCTCAGTTACCCACTCCAAAGAGAGAGAGTGAGGAGTTACAAGAACATTCAACCACTCACCACAGTCCATGTGGTGATAGGCCTGATGGTGAATACTGACACTAGGGTTGTCCACGAGCTAAGGCAAACTGTGGCTAGAAATAGCTGGAGTTATTATTTTGATAAATAGTATTTCTAAATTGGAAAGGAATGAGCTATTTTAGTTTCTATTTGGATGTGTACCCCAATTATGGTCATCATTTTAATATGATGGTAAGAAGTAGAAGGGCACCCAAATCTTTGAGAAGTTTTTTTAATAGGAAACATATGATTTTCTCAAATCATATCTATTTTTAAACCCCAGAGTACACATTACCCATTTGCTGCATAGATGAGTAACTGTAGACATGTCATTTTCAATGAAACTTCATATAGCTGAAGACTAATATTGGTTTATCAGCAGAGATAGCAGGGTTGTTACAAGCAAAATACATAACCAAATATGAAATGGGAAGCTAAGTTTTTAAAAGGTTTTCAGAATATTTAAAGAAAATAACAGAAAATAAAACCAGAAGGAGGAATAGCTGGGTGTGGTGGTGTGCGCCTGTAATCCCAGCTACATGGGAAGCTGAGGCTGGGGATTGCTTGAGTCTGTGGTACACCATATTACGAGAGAGCCTGCGGTTCCACAAGCAAAAATAGCGAGACTTAGTCTCAAAAAAAAAAAAAAAAAAAAGGAGGAAAGAGAAAATATACTAAGCAAGTATACTGAAAATCTAACAAGTACTCAGAATAGTTCTGTTGCCAGAGAGAGTACAGGTTCATCTTAACCCTGAGACAAATAGAGCTGCGTGACCTTGGGCAAATGACTCCTTCTAATTAAACTATACTTTGCCTATTTATGAAATAAGACCATTTCTATTATATATATATATATATAATGTCTCACATGGCCCTCAAAAAACTATATATATATAACTATATATATATAAAACTATATATATATAGTTTTTTGAGGGCCATGTGAGACACAATGGAACTTAAACTTCATGAGAACAAGGTCTCTTGTCCATTGTTGATTCATCAGCACCAAGAACCAAGCTTAACATTTTAACATACAGTAATTGTGACAGCTAATACACAGCAGACATTTATATATGCCAGGTCCTGTTTGAGATGTTTTGTGCAATTCAGACCATATAATCCCTCTCAGCTCTTTGCAATGGGTGACATTACCACCCCATTTTACAAGGAAAAAAAAGCCTGAGGAACTGAGAGATTGAAATACCCAAGGTCACCCTAAAAGTTGCCTCTGAATTATCATATAAATAAGGACTCAATTAATCTCTCTAAAATGAACTAAAGAAATGGCATATGTTAAACACTTGAAAAAGTTCAGCCACAGACTTGTACTCAACCAATATTAGTGGACTTCCTTTTTAACTTTGTCTCCATAACTGAAAGAACAGAAAGTATACTATAATGCAAAGATTCCTGCCTTAGCGATCTACCATCTTGTTGAATAAATGTGAACAATGAGGACAACCAGAGATGACATGGCAGTACATGTTAAGATGAATTGTTCGTCATAGGCCAGGGTTCCAACTGGTGGCCACTGTGCCCTCCCAGAACATTTAGCAATATCTGGTTATATCCTTGATTGTCACAACTGATGTGGAAGTAGTGTGATGGGAATACTACTGGCATCTAGTGGGTAGAAGTCAGAGGTGCAGATAAACATTCCTTGAAACACAGAATGACCCCCCCCCCAAAAACAGAAAGGTATCCACTCAGATATCAATAACACTACTCAGTTTGAGAAATTCAACTTTAGACTAAGACTACAGATAGGTAGCTTTAAAAAACATACTCGCATATGACATTGGCTTATAACATTCTATAATGTACAAGGATACAACCCTATGATTCAACACCTGTACACCTCTACTAAATTATGAACAGATTATACATTATGGTACTATATTATACTACAAGTCAAGCTTTCATCCTCCACCATCCATGATACATGACCTCTTTCTTAATTTTCCCATACTCCTTTCCTCCTCCCCTTCTGGTAATCATCATTTTGTTCCTATAGATCAAGTGTTTGCTTTGCTTTTCATTTGTTTTCTTCTTTATATTCCACATATGAGAAATTATACAGTATTTTCTGTTTTCTGACTTGTCTCACATAGTGTAATGCCATCAAGATTCATTCATATCATCACAAATGGTAATACCTTCCCTTTTTACATTTGAGTAATATCTCATTGGATTAATATACCGTGTCTTCATCCCTTCATCCATGAATGAACTATAGTTGCTTTAAAGTGAGGAAGGGATGCCTGAGAGCTAGAGGAGTTTGAGAAGACATTGTCGACAAGGTATGATTTGGGTGGAGCAATATGATTTAAATAGATGTGGAATAGTGTGCTGAGGGGTGACACAAATTCTACATCACCCTTCAGTTGCTTTTCTATGCAGTAGTGAATATCAACACAGAATACATTTCCATATAGATAAAGACTAGGATCAATGCTTTAATCTTAGCATTAGCCAAGAGAAGTTTAATTTGTGTTCAAACTTCAGAAAATAGCTATCAAGACTAGAAAATAACCACCCATTGTAAGTGAATGGATTACATTTCTATAAACTCAGTTAATAAGAAACATCCTTATTCTTTATTCTTTTCATTCACAGTTTTGAGAAGAGGCTTAACTGGGCGCAATGTAAATACTGATAGATGCTTCTTCCCTACCCAAAATCCATAAATCATGTAGAAAAGACTCCATTTAGACCTTAAATGAGATTTAGAAATGCCAGGTGTTGTATAATGAACAAGTCAGATTGATCACAACACTCACCTTCCCCAGAAACCTGCTTGTTTTTCTTGAGGACTCTCCTTGAAATGGATGTATCCTTTTTACCCAGAAACAATGCCTTTATTGATGGCAAGTAGCACATGTTAATGGCCACAGTACCTTGCTATTTAGCCAAATCTGTCCTCGAGAAGTTAACAACCCTAGAAATGGGACAGAGAGGATATACACAGGTGAAGAACAAAACCTCAGGGATCAAGTGCCTGGCTTCTTAATCCAGCTCCACCATTTATTAACTATGTAACCTTGGACAAGTTATTTAACCTTTCTAAGCCTTCATCTATGATATTTGGTTAATAATATATAATACCATAATAAAAGTAGATTGTACTGAGGATTAAATGAGTTAATTGATGTAAAGGACTAATTTATAGTCCTTGACATATGATAAGTACTCAGTAAAGCCAGTTAATTAGTGTTGCTTAGAAGAGAAAGGTATAATAAAGATGAAATTATCTGATGCACTAAAATATTTGTAAAATATTTCAGCCGAAACTGTACTGTTTGAAATTTCTTCCAACAGAAAGTGGCACCAAAAGTAGTATTATTTAGTTCTTATCCCACCACTTGTCACTTCTTATTTTTGGTCTATTTGGGGAATCTCAACATTCACAAAGGCTTGCTTGTATAAGCCAGTGTGCCTGCAGAAGGACTTCAATATTTGAGGGTTTCTAAGTATTGTAACTTCTTAATGGGTGAATGAAATTAAGACAGCAGTCTATTTATATTCTAGTAATAGGATTTTACCGTATTCACACATTATTCACAAGAAACAGATCATAAATCGGATACAGAACCATCTTTTTCTCAAAAACAAATCTGAACATACTAAACGACATGTCCAAAAATCATACTGAGTGATGGAGATAAGGTTCAAATCCCCCTATTCTAACTCTATCTCCCTATTCCAATTCAACCCCCTATTCTAACTCAAGCTCTTCCCACTGTTCTAGCCAGTTCCACTGATCACAGATCAGTTTTCCAAAAGTGTCCAATTTCTCTGAGATCTTTATTTTTTCATTTACCTGAATAAAAATACGTTTATTATCAAGACATTCCTCAGCACAAACTTAGTAGAGACTATAACCAAACTAACCAAATGTGTTGGGCAGGAAATTTTGGTTACAAATGAAAGGAACCCAACTCAACTGGCTCACTCATAACAAGGAATATGAGGGCTTATATATGTAAAAGTCTTGAACACCAAGCTTGCTATAGTAGGCACAGCTGGATACAGGTGCTTCAATTTGCAATTACTACCCTACTTCTCACTTCCTTTTCTGTTTGTTTTCCTTTTCTTTCTTTTTTTTGTGGGTTTATTTTTTTAAATTTATTTATATATAAATTTAACATCTTTGTAATCCCAAGGATTCACTCCCCCACCTTCCCCTCTCCACACCCCCCCGACTCCAAGTTGTGTGCTTCAGTTTGGTGGTTAGCTTATTTTGACTTTTCCTCATGATTTTTGTTTCTTTTTTTTCCCTATATCCCACTATTTATAATTGCAAGGACTTTGAAGCAACCTAAATGCCCCAAAACAGATGACTGGGTGAAGAAAATGTGGTATATATACACAATGGAATATTACTTTCACTTTTTTGCTCATGCCTGCTTTCCTTCATATCAGCTTTTGTCTTAGTTAAAAGTTTGGCAAATGGTACAAAGATGCCCCACACACCATGGCTTCTAAATAGCGAGCTTAGTATCCTTAGGGGAGAGTAAGTAAATTCCTCACAATGATTCCAGAAAAAGTGCTGGGATTGAGTCTTGTAGGTCTAAACTGGGTCATGACCCACCACTGAACAATTACTGTGGTCAGGAGGGTGTAGGTCAGGATGGAGTCACATGATCACACAAAGTCACATGACATATAAAGCTTACTGGGTAGAAGAAAGCTATAGGCTCTCAGCATGGAGAAACAAACTTAGTTTGTTTTCTCTATTTGTGCTGTTATAGTCTAGTCAATTAGCCAAATGCCATTTACATCAATGGATGATACCAACTGCATGATTTATTCCAAGATATATTGGGAAGGATAAGAATAAAAACCTAAGGCCATTTTTCATAATACAATGCCATGGCTATGTATATTGCCAAAATGATGAACAGGTCCTTTTCTTTACCTGTCTAATGTCTATGAATTCTTCAGCTTTCACCTTTCAGCTCTGCTGAAGTCTTCTTTAACCCCCACCTCCCCAAAAGAGGATATGAGGAGCCCCACAACAATCTGTCATTGCTCAGTCACAGCATTGTAATGCAATAGACTGTTTATTTAATTCATGCTACACTTTGCATCAAGAAATGTGAATGTTGCCACATAACTAAAATATCTGTGCTATAATCAATACACTATTTAAAAGGGGGATTCAGAGGAACTTAACAATGATAAAAGATACTACTCACTATATTATAGCTTTAATATTGTTACTTTCTTTAGGGACACAATTTTTAAAGCATAAATTCATAGCTTTTTAAATGCTTTTTTCAAATTTATATATAAAATTACTGAAATTCATCTACTGTCACTAGTCTGTGTTAAATGACATATCTGGTCAGAAAAACAAAGTACTAATTCAGTCCTTTAAGTGAAGGCATATACAAGGTTTGTTCTGGCCCTTATATAGTCCCTGATATATTAATTGTGTCTTGTTGCTGTTATTTTTGCTTATCTGCAAAAGAAACACAAAATAGTCACATTGTGGGGAGTGAAAAAAGCATGAATTTATAACCTGTGCAAGACTGAATTTGAAACCTCAAATTATTCATATACTAGAATGTATAAATTTGTCTGTTCATTCATTCATTTATTTATTCAAAAAATGTTCAGTAAACACTAAACATAATGGGGTATAAAATCTCTATGTATGGACAAGTAGAAAGAATGCCAAAATCATTCTGAGAAGAGTCTCATGGAAAGAAATCATACCTGATTTTTTCATATAGAGTCAGAACTATCCTTACTCTGGTTTCAGAAATCAGACTAAACTAAGTTATTAAAAAATTGAGAACATATGATCCTGAACTCATATCAACAAGTTCACCATCACAAGGTAGAACACCTACCTGAGAATGTGGTCAACATAGATGAAAGAAAGCAAAGAAATAAAGAAAAACCTCTTTCCAATAAAGTCACTTGAGCTCCTAAATCAAATCACATCAAAATCAAATTCACTCCTGAAATTTTTCACTAATGTGATTTTCCAAAAATCCTTCCATTGCTTAAATGATGCATGTGAATTGGCTGGACCTAGCCTTTTTTACTTGCATGGTCAAGGGTATATGATGGTATGGAATACATACGGGTCTTACCTCTTGAACAATCCCTGGGACACAGTAAGCATTTAATAAATGTGAATGGCATGAGGGATTAAATGATTCAAACATAGTATAAATGTGAGAAGTATCAGATGATGCAAAGAGAGCATAGCATAGCACAGCATAATCTCAGGAAAGTTCCTCCAACCACAAAAAAAACTCACAAATGTTGAGAAAATTGTAAATCATCATACTTTAAAGGGTTCTCAAACATTAATAGGAAGTTATATTGAGTGAATTCTGAGATCCCTTCTAATCCTCATATTCTATGATCTATGTTTTCAGTTCTTAACCAGATAAAATTTGGATAGGTTTTGGATTTCATACTTTCTGAAGCCAAGTTGTTTGCTCCACTGGAAAGAATATTCAGATTTATCTCAATTTCTTCTTACCAACACACCACCATCCACTAAATACGGGGTTGAATGATGTGGAAAGACCTGTTACTGACACTCAGGAAACTTTCATCCTCTTGTTTTCTTCTCTTTTAATACTTTGATATATGTCATGGATTGCTCTAAAATATTCTTGCCTGTTATTTGTGCTTTAGGGTATTTATATGCAATAAATAGCCTTAAATATGAAAAAATAGCTATAGTGTGAATGAGAACTATGGAGACAGATGGGCCTACAGCAAACACATTTGGCCTGTTGCAACACAGAATTTCGTCTTTAAGAAACTGCTATATAGCTTATAAGATGCATTCAAGTGCAATACAGCCGAAACAAAACAGATGGAAATGGTAGTGACACATGATGGAACGATTGTTCATCTATTCAGCCTATGACAATTGTATCCACAGATTTAACTCCCATTTGAAGATGGTAATCATAGCCCTACCATCATATTTATATTTGTCCTGCCAGAGTTATCTCCTCTATATAGGTCCACTACCTTGCTCCTAGGTATATGATGTTATCATCCCAAAAGTAAATTGGGTTTGACTTATTCCACAAGTTTTACATGAAAAGGACAAATATAGCTAGTTGTTCTATGGATGAGATATTGAAATTGATGTATACTTTTGGTGTTATTATTTTTTTATTATTATTGATTTTGATATGACAGAAAACTTTAAAATTATTGTGAATTAATGAAAGACAGGACTCCTTTATGAGACTCACAGTGATCTGTGTGGTACTGATGATGTTGCAATAATTACATACTAGGGACAAAATAACTACCTAGTAACATTTTTATTTCATTCCTTTTCTCTGCATGTAAATTGTGTGATATCTCTCATTGTATAGTTGCTAGAAGATGCGTGCTTTCACATGGGTTATTGTGACATTTAAAGCACATATGACTAATAAATTTGAAATCCTGTATCTGTTTCAAACAAATTTGATCCAACTCTTAGGAAAAAACGAAGTCCTTACAGGAATCAACTGTAGGGTGGGTAGTATGTACCAGTCACTTGGAGAATACAAAGTTAATAAATATATATCAATAATCTTATACACTCAATTAAGCATACACAGAAGAAGTCTTAAGGAATAGGAATATGTGTAAATTTGAGTAAGAAAGTCTTTATTTATCAGAATGAAGATACAGCAAATAAGTAAACCTGATATATGAAGTGACTTAATAACATCCTTTCTCATAATACTGAGTACAATTTTATAAATCTATGGAGTAGACAGGCAGCCAGTATGTGCTTCCGAATGCTTGCTAAGCCAGTATGGGAAAACAAAGATGGATAAGATGGATCTTTCCTAAAATGAGCTCACATGGAGATAAAATACACTAACATATAATGAGCTAGATTTGAAACTGCTGGGTAAACTTATCTGACGGTTAACATACAAGGGATCAGAATTCAGAAAAGTTTTGGTGTTTTCAAAGAAACAAACACAGAAGGAATATCATGAAAATCCCAAGATGATGGCGAAAAACAGCAGGAGACAGCCAGTCCAGGCTGGAAGGGCAGAAGATGGCCAGTGTTTAAGCAATGCATCTCAAAATCTAAAAGAGGGATAGACAAAAGCATCACCTGGAGCCAGTTACAAATAAGCGTTCTCAGTCCTTCCTCAGAACTCAAGTCATTGGATGGGGGCCAAGGAATATGTGTTGTAACAAGCCCTGCAAGTAATTCTAATGAACATGTATGCTTGAGAACAACTGTACTAGGTGGTTCTTCTTCAGGGAGATAAAATTGTTAGAGCATCTGATTGCTTCTTGGCCTTTTGGCTAAGATGAAATGTTAGAGCATCTGATGCATGTGAAAATCTTAAGAGGATAATTAGACAACTACTTAAGAAGTTGAGGATGAAACAGTGATAAGGGAAAAACAAAGAGAACTGAAAAAAGGATAAATAAAGAATTTATGAAGCCTAAGGAAAACAAAAATTATTCAAAAGAAAGTTCAGAAATCAGCGTTTACTATATAATTCAGATTTTAACCATACATGCAGTCATAATCACATAAACATAAAATATTAATCTAATCAAAATTACAAAGTAACTATGCTGGGAGCCAGGGTGGGTGATGGGAAGGTTGCTTATGTGGTGAGAATTGAGTGTGAGGAAAAAAACATGGAAACGCCAACTTTCATAATAGAAACTCCAAGATAGTACCTGGGATTTAAAAAAAAAAAATCAACTGAAAGCAATACACACACACACACACACACACACACACACACACACACATATATATATATATATTTACAGATTGGAGGTTAAATCTACAAAAATTAGACATTAAAGACATTAAAATAGCTATCAGACAAGGAAATGGGAGAATATGATACGCTTTAATAGTAGATCCTGCAGACTACATTCACTGTATTTTGTGCAGGTTTAGAATAAAATAAAAAATAAAATTCAAAATAGAGAAGTAAAACATTCCTTTCCCTCTCCCAGCTTTCCCAGTTCTTTGAGAATCATTTCATCTTCCCTCTGAACTCACTGTCTAGTCCAGAAGTTAGTAAATTACAGACCTACCCACTTTTTTCTATATTAAAATTCATTAGATTTCAGTCATGCTCATTCATTCACATATCGTCTTTGGCTGCTTTCATGAAAAGTTCAATCATTGTGATAGAGACTGAAATGTGCTTAAAATATTTTCTGTCTGGCCTGTATAGGTAACACTTGGCAACCACTGATGCAATCTATCCATTTAGCACTTAGAACAGTAACTTTGAGTTTTTATACTTTGTGTTCCCACCGATCTCACTCAATTCTTAAAATAAACATGCTAGTTACTATATTATCATGAATGAAACAGTTCCAGAAAGCACAGGAAAAATGACTAAGGTCAAATAGCGAATAAGTGGTAGAGCTAGGTTTCAAGCTGAGCACTGAGACCATGGATCGTGGTATCTAATCATGCTTTCATATTAGTATTGATTGCCTTTCCCAGATGTGAGCTCTATTTTAAGCAGGAACCATGTCTTCATCATCTGCATGTCCCCTGTGCCTGGAACATAGGAGTGATCTGAGCAAAGCTTTGAGTTGACAATAATGAAGATGAAGGCAAATTCATAATTCTCAAAGCAAATATCACATATTCAAAGCAAATGTAGTAACACTGATTGTTCTGTTATTATGTTCTGATTTGCTTATTGGCTGAAGCTTCCTGGATAATTGTCTAGATGATGTCACACACCTATTCACCTTCTTGGGATACAGCTCAGATTCCTGTTTTGCATTTGTTTCAATCTAGATTAGAAGCTCTTAGAGGCAAAAGTTTTGTGTTTATCTACCCAGGAAATTCTGAACACTTGTGTTGTTCCACAACTAAATATTGAAAATAAACAAGTAATACTTTAATGTTGGTGTGAGGTTTATTAAATGTTCTGAAATGTATTCCGAAAATACTGATTATGAACTTTTTTCCACCAAATGAGTCTTCCAAAAGCAGAAACAGTGAAAATTACTCAAGGGGAAAATGACATTATTGTTTTGATTGGCAAGTTTCTTATGACCAATATATTACTGGCTATGTATTCTGTCAACACAAGCTTGAGCAAACTTAATTCTATTTTTCTTTAAAGTGAATAAAATTATTGAAAAGAAGAATTCATGCTTTGGAAGGCAGCAAAGAGCACATCTATTCTCACCACCACATTATAACATTTCCTAGTTGTTACTCAGCTTGTACTTGAATACCTTGAAGAAAGAGGAATCATCTACCTGCCAATGTGGCAAGTTCCCCATCACTATAGGATGAGACACAATTGGCTCCAACCTAAATCAGGTGACACAAGGAGTATCCAGGGTTGACCATGTCTAAGAGCAAGAACGAAATGTATAACTGGCCCAGACTATAGTGTAAATTGTCTTATCAATGAAGATATTCAAAACAGAGAATTGATGGTACAGAAGGTACGTATTGTAGATTTAGAATTCCATGTGGCAGCTCTGAAAAATCCCTGATGCAAGTGTCCCAGGGTTCTGCCATAAGGCCACAAGGTGATGCCATCAGCAGGAAAGAGCTAGTCCCCATTTTAAAAGTATCTCCTGGCATCGTTCTAAACCCTAATGGAGACTAAATGCCTAACATTAGACACTAAGTGACTGTAATTGAAGCAGTCATCACAAGCTGGGTTTAATCGGATCTAGCGTGTCTTAGTGCAAGTAGGCACAATTGTAGTCATTGTATGATGGAAGAGGGCTAGAGCAAATCCATAAAAGTGCAAGTTATATAAACAGGTGGCCTAGACCACCACATCACCTACCTAAACTGCATTACAGCCTCTCCTTTAATCTAAACACATACTGTAAAACTAAACCCAGAAGAACAAACCTCAAACCTACATAATAATGTATTAATGCTGAATTAATTGAATTGTCCTTTCATTCTAGTCCACCATTTGGAGTAGACCTGGAAATAGTGATAAAAGGAAATCCAGAGAGCAGAGTTGCAAGCAGTGCAGGTATTTGTTCCCTTCTTATGACAGTAAAAAGTTTCCTAAAGTTTACAGATACATAAGAACCTGTGACAGTGACAAATCTTTTAACTAATATGTAATGGATCTGGAAAAAATGAGATTTCATCCTTTGTAAGGCAAGGAACTTTGAGGAAGAAATTTGTGATATAAACAAACCCATGTTAATAGGCACAAAACATAAGGATATTATCCTTTCACAAGGACCACTGCAGAAGATTCACTATAAAGGAACACCCAATAACAATCTGCATGATAACAGCTTACGACGCTGTCTCTATTTCCCTCTTTACCTGCTCCAGTGCTAAGGCAGCAGTCCATGAACACATTAGCTATGACATAGCAACTTTGCATGGAGCCATCAATTAACAGCAAGACAAATTTAGATGCTACTGTTGATGAGTCCGACAGTTCAGTAGCTGCACATTCAATAATGGCTCCCTTTCTCACAGACACTAGCTAGTCAGTTGCTGCAAGGTCGATAATATAAGACCCATTGCACATTAGAAAAGACAGCAACACATCCTTATTGGAGTTTATATCTCTACTATTATAGTTCCACCTGCACTGCAAACCATGCCTCTGATGTGGAGAGTGTATGGCATACCTGGTTAGCCAAATCAGGATCTCTCCTACCTTATACTCTGACCAAAAAACTCAGGTCATGATTACGCTTTGTCACAACACTCAGAAACAAGGAAATTTATCAGAAAGATAAGTGACCTATGAAAGGTTCAGCTTAGGAGACACAAAACCTGTGATGTGTGGGACACTGGCCTGTAGGATGCTGTAAGGAAACAATCAGGGCACTACATTCCAGTTGTGACAATGGATGGGCATGAGAACTGAAGCATGTCTCTCCACATTTCCAGGACTTCATTTGCAGAAATTATTTACTTATCTGTTCACAACCTTAGGTTCTACTAGATTAGAAGTTCAAGTTCACAGGTGGTCATTCTTCCAACAGGAACATAGTCAGGATTTCAATTAGCATGACAGTGTGTGTACTATCTGGTCATTTGGGATTGTTGACGAAAAACAAGCTATTGCCTTGGCAAGGTGAATGGCCCTTGTTAGCACGAGGAGTTCAAGCTGCAGCCGTCCACTTGGAGCAGAAGAGAGTATGTTCAAAGTCCAGAGATTTCAGTGCCATGTCCCTGCTCATGGTTGGTAGGAACCAAAATTGGTTATTCCTATAGCAACCATAATGGCAGCAACCATAAATAAATATATAAAAATTATTGGCACTAGAACTTACTGTACCCTCCATTGAATGTATCATTAAATTCAAGCTATGTAGGCCAAAAAAAAAGAGTATCATATAGATTATAAAGTCAGAAGCTAGAAAAAAGATCCAACTAGTTATGTTAAGGGAAATAGAGAGTCAAATAAAAATAATAGTAGTAGTAGTAGTAGTAGTAATAAGATGATCTGTAAGTTATCAGTAAAAAAATATGATCCTAGGAAAGTCATAGAATTTTCCCATTTCAACCATGAAAAGGAGGAAATGTTTAAAACTGTATGTGAATCTCATCATTCCTGATGACTTCAGCATCTAGCTTTAGGACATCCTCTGACTATCAAAAACAAAAGTTAGGTTTTCAACACATAACAAGAACACCAATGCAATCTCCAAGATATCCAAGGATTCCAAAGAACTGAAAACAAAAAAATTCAAAAATTAGCAGGTGCAGACCTAACAAATTTCCCTTTTCTGTTCTGAGTTCTTACTACATATATATTTTCAAATTTAAACTAAAAATAATATAATTCATTTAAAATTGAATTCATTAAAAATGTTGTATTATTGCTACACTGAGCAATTGTGTACAAGCTTTTATTCAAGGTTTCAAAAAGATCCAATGGTAAATACCATAGAGCACAGATGAGAAAAGAACCTCTTAGAGTATTTTGGTCACACAGTAAGCCATGGCACTAATGCTATGCATTCACTTAGGCCAGATTGCTGCCATTTTGTTCACCGCCATTTTTCCAATAAGATCTACTAATAAACAAACTAAGGGACAGCAAACATTTACCTAATATTACCAAAATGTTCCCATTTGCCTTCTCATATCTCTGCCATTATCACAAAGATTACGTAGATCTAGAACTAACCAGTGCCACAAAGACCGCAGCAACCTGAACACTTACAGCATGTAGCCTTGATTAGCTTTCAACAACAAACTAGCTGGTCCACAGAGGCAGAAACTGTGATAATAAATGTTTGATATTTTTTAAGGCAATTAGCTTTAAGAGGATAGTTATAAAAGTTGATACAATTAATAGCCTTTTTCAAAGTAAAAACTAACACAGAGAGAATTTTAATTGTTTTGACTGTTACAATGTATTAGCAGCAAAACAACAATGGCAGAGTTCCTGAAGTGCAAAGCAGGAGGCCTAGCAAAGGAACCAAGAATTCAGAGTGAATGAAGAGTGGATAAGGAAGAGATTCACAGGCCACTGATGCAATAGACAGCAGATCAGGAGGAAGCAAGGAGGGAACCTGTGTATCTTGCAAAGACTTGGACTTTACTCTGACATGAGAAATAACTGGAAGGTTCCGAGTTGAGGGAAGACACAATCTGATCATTTTTAACCACCTTGCTCTGATGCCTCATTTGAGATGAAAGAAGCAAGAGTAAAAGCTGGGGCAGCAGAAGAAAAACTGTTGTAAATAACTCAGAAAAGGACAATAGGAGAAGCTGCAAAACATAGGAAGATTCTAGATATGTTTTGCTAGAGAAAAAAGGATTCGCCAATGGGCTAGAGATAGCACTTAAAAGGAAGAGTGAATTACATCAAAACTTTTGGCAAGAAATGGAACAGTCCAGATGACATTGGCTGAAAAGTAGAAGACCAAAAGGGGAGTAGATTTGGGGATTAATTTATCTTGAGATATTCATAAATTCTAGCATGAATTGTTTTCTAAAAAACTTGGAGTGATTCCCTTAGCCTTAAAAATTGTTATTGCTAATGCTTATGAAAGGTGTATTTTACTTTGCCTCTTTCATGTTTCAATTGAATAAGCAGCTTAATTAATATGACTATTTGAGAAGCTCCAATTTTTGCTTTTTAGTTTCCCATTTTTTCTCAATTGCATAAGGCTCCAAAAACAAGTTATCATGTATCAGTTTATAAAATATAAAGAATACTCCTCAATATTCAGGAGAATTTAAGACTGTAATTCTATTGTGCTATTTTTAATTGTCATCTGTTCTTTATGTGTCCATGATTCTATGAATGACCCTGTAATTTATGTTACTGGTATGAAAAGGATGAACTGAGTCTCTACAGTAGGGCTTCAGTTTTTCTGCCCCCAATAGACTCAATTTCCAATAGTGACAATCATATTATTCCAAAAATAGTATTTACAGATGTGGAAGCTATTACCTAACAGATATGGTTAAGAACTTTTTAATTAAAATCCAAATACCAACTTTCTAGTAACTTCCTGCTAAAAATAATTTTCAAAACCTTCTCTCATGTTCCAACATTGAGTCAAGAGGGAGCTGAGCTTTGCTATAAGAGAGGGGAAACTATCAGTTCTTGCTCCCAATCTACCCAAACATCTTGATGACTGCCTTTTATAATTCTATTATTTTCCCTTACAGAGTATAGTTGGTATATATTTCTGGTTTCATTTGATGCTTTTATTAAAAGAAAAATCAGTCTGAAACAAGAAGTCAGTGAAAAATTATTTTAATCTAAACAGACTGAAAGAAGCTCATTCCTAACAGTCCTAGGAAGCACATTTAAAACATACAAGGGGTTGATAA